>JAVQKC010054028.1:0-17988 GCA_036025475.1 Philypnodon macrostomus
CTGGGTTGCAGGTGACATCACAACATTCTATAGCTCTATACCTTTTAATCGGAGATGGGGGGCAGGAAAATGAATGCTGTTAATCTACAGATTGTGTGTGTTTGGATAGATACAGGGGGGTAATGGACCTGGTCACTAACACAAATACATTTGTGTATTTTTGGGGGATATTTCTTATAAAAATCCCATATAGTATGTACAGAATTATGTCCCCTGCACCCTATCCAGCAATAGCCCTATATTGATTATATTAGGCTGAATATTTTGATGTCACATTTTTCTTAAAAAATACTAAATGGACTGAACCATGTAATAGTCTTTCTCTTTTTTAATTCCCTGAGGTCTAAAAAGATTCAATTACGGTACCACTTTCCTGCTACTTAATACTACACATATTAAATTGTTGCTATATACTCCTGGTAATTAGGTTCCAACTCATGTTTACATTTTAATTTACTGTATGTATTTCCATGGGGGACATTGGAAACATACCTAAGTCTTTACCCTCACACCTTGCCAGTGATTGTAATTCTATTCACAGCATTTTACAATAATGCACTTTACTCTATAGAAAATAATGGTCACTCTTTATTTTACATAGCCCCTAACTACATTGTATCTACCTCATTAAGTACAATGTAATACACTGTGTAACAAACTGTAATAACATGTAACTACATCGTAACCATTCTGTATGTACAATGTAGTTACAGTGTATTACAATGTACTTAATGAGGTAGGTACACTGTAGTTAAAGTATAAAATAAAGTATTTATCAGTTATAATGGTTGTTAAGGTTGCTGTTAGCTAAGGTTGTGGTTTCAATGTTCTGCCCCGGCCAAACAATGTTTTTGTCATGTTACTTTGGGCTGTCCACAGCTATTCTGGCCTCCTACTGGATCTAAATAAGATAGTGAATGACTGTCTGACTACTGTCTACTGCATACCCCACCTAAGGCCCACAGTTAATGGACGGTCTTATATTTTTCATATATATAGAGTCAGTGTTGTGTTTGTATTTTTTTATAAAGCTTTTTATACATTTGTGTCAGTATGGCCGCTTTATCCCCATGTGCTGTGTACATATGCTCAGTGCCCCGGTTTTCTATAACAGGATCATAAACAAAATGTGATGAATACAGATATGCCCTGTTGCCAGTTAAAACTATTTGGACACTTAAAACCAGGGAACCAAATGAAAACATATGACATCAGCATTAGATACACATATGACCCATTTGTGTTTATCAGTTCAGTTACTCTATCCATGCTCCCAGAGACACACTTGCTGCATCTCATAAGTTTCTTGCTCTTCCTCCTTGTGTCACAACCAATTAATTTGTCCATTGCTCGTACATATTGATCTGCGTGTGGCACATGCATTGTAATCTATTCATTGCATCGTGTATAAAGAGGCAGCGTCCATGCCCGCCCAAGCTCAGGAAGGCACCAACTAGAAATCAATGCCTCCCGGAATTTGCATGCACTTTGATTTGGGCCCTGCGTAATTGCTGTGTGCATATCATTGTCACTTTTGTCCTTGAGAATTTGTAAGTCATTATCATTGTTTACGGTCAGAACTTCCTTCGCTTTTCTTCAAGCAGTGATTCTCGAGGTATATTGCCGCGCGGGGATGAGCTCACCACTTTTGTATTTGTTTGTACTGTGCTGTTTACTTAGCCATGACAGGTTTGTTACAGCCGTGCTTGTGTGTATATGCTCTTTGTCGGAGTCTGATTAAATTCTCCATAGAGGGATTCATCATCTTTAGCAGGCAGAAAAGAGGAAAATTACAAGCCCATCAATCCTTGTGTTTGATCTAGCTTTCTCTTTTGTTGTCTTCTTTATCACTTGAATTGGAGCCTCTATTTGGCCCATTCTCCTCCAAAAACCCACTGCGCCTATGATGTTGGGAGGTCATTTGTCTCTATGTTGGAGCTGTCCCCCATTTGTCCTATGCGCTCCTTCAAGCTTGTATGCGTCTCATCATCATACACTACAAAATTTGACAAGTTCGATTTATGTAAAAACAAAATCAAATTTACTTCAACTGAGACTCCAGCGTTACAAGTAACAGAGATGTGACATACAAACCTGTGCACTCAGTTGCCTTGACATTTTGAGAACCTTTAATTACCCTTAATAGCTAACATTATGCAGCTTGATGATTTGTATTTGGGATGGCAGAACTGGAGTCCAGCCCATCAATTACGGGCCTTAGGTGGGGTCACCCTTGACACCCATCCTAAGTCACAGGACTGACGAAACACCATTCACTTGAGACACTTGAGGAAACCTTCCGGATAGATTGTCTTGAGTTTTACATCTGGATCTTTTTATTAAGGCTATTTATTTCCAAAAGTTTTGTGAGTAAGTCTAACTTGTGACATTTTACAGTGTACCCGTGTGAGTGTCTCTGAGTTGGCTGGCTGGTGTTGTTGCGTGTTTTTTGGGAGGATTTTAATAGGCAAATTTACATCCGTGTATGTCTCTATTGGCTCTGCCTGTCTGCACTCATCCTTTATTGTTATTTTGTGAATGCTTGTCGCTTGTTTGGCATCTGGAACAAGTGTCACGTGGGCGCCATTTATCACAGTGGAGTTCAAGCCCAGTGCTTTAATAATATTTACAGCTATATAACAAATGTGATGAAAATGTTGGGATTTGTCACAAAACAGAGGGTTGAAGAATCATGTGTTTTTTGGGGGGAGCTGCTCACAAATCAAGAGAGAAACAAGTGTGGTTTATTTACACTAACGCTTGACTGGATGGAGAGGCTGCTCTTGAAGAAGATGGAAATTCAACCATAAAAGTGTCCACAAAAGTTTGATTGTAGGGCTATAGTGGGGTAACAGTGATGTGACAAGACTGAAAATGCTGATTGATGTGTCAGATATTCACTTTTGTTCTGTGAATGTGCCGCTTTGTGATTGGCTCAATTATGACTCTATGACTAATTGCATTGCGCTACACTATTGATTGGTTAACATAAAGTATATAAGCATTTCTCTCAGAGGTTTGCTGTGGGTTTAAGTGTTGCATAAGCTCGCAGGACAAAAGACCTGGATGGCAGGTGACCTTAAGTGAGTGAACAGGATTTTCCAAAAATCATACGCTTTTTTGACTACGCATTTTCTTTTATATTTTGACAATGTTTTTCTAAATATAACAGATTACAAATCAAACCACATTAGCTCTTTATTCTTGTCAAAATGTTTTGTTAACCAGATACTAACAGTGGAATAATTTAATTTCATTACCATTTTATCTCGCCAAAAAGTCATGCTTAATCATTTATTTTTAAATAATTATCAAAATTAGTATTTTTATCCTCACTGGCTATTTTCAATCAAATATTTATTATTAATTTTTACTTTCTGTTAACAGACGATTTAAAGGTCACTAAACCAGTCACTCAATCAATCAATCAATCAATCAATACCAAATTTTTGTGTGTGGGTTTCGAAGTGTGCTCCATGACCCTGCTCTTGGCAATGTACTTTGTCAAAAAAGAGACATTTGAGTAATCTGAGATGTAAAGGTCAAGTCGTGAGGTTGGTTCCTGGGGGGGACAGTGTGTAACCGTGACAACAACTCTAACACTTTTCACAGCAAACCAGGCGATAACCTTCTCAAGCTTCTCGCCTCAAAGTCTTTATAATTTCACCAAATCACTTCTTTTGGCACGTCCTGAAGCATGCCCCATCTGTGTGTCTCCACTCAAGTCAAACCGCTAAATGAGCACTATTTAATGTAGACATGTGTGTGAGATTAATTTGACTTCCCCAACAACATAAAAGAACAGTTTTCAGTCTTGCATTGTAAGTTCTCATATTAACAGATTATCAAACTATTACCTTATAATTACAGTGCTGTAAAGTGTGACCCAAAAATGTACTGGGCAAATTCTAAAGGATATGGTGTTCTGAGTCCTGCTGAAGTGAGACTATATGATAACACACATGTAGCCTTTTTGAAATATGATACTATTATCATGAGACTTATTCGTTAGATTGTTGAAAAGCATTGCATTTCTCTTTCAGTGTGAGTTCTAATTGTCCAGCAGAGATATTACATCCGGATTTATTTTTTTATAAAGAGAATTGTTTTGTTAACAATCTTGTATCCACAGTGTATTAGAAATTAACCACACCACTATTGTTTTTACCATACCGAGCACAGACATCCTCTCTCTAGTTGTCAGCAATAATGCATGTGGCTGGCTTTGTTTTTCCATTGTAGTTAAATTCAACAGTGTGCAAAACCTCCAAAGTCACTTTTGGGGAAAGAAAAACATCTGCTAAATGGACACATCTCGCTCTCCGAACCGTGGCTGCAGCGGGCTCTACCTGGTGTGTGCTTGTGTCTATGGCAGTACAGAAACCCTGGATAACCCCCTCCGCGCCTCCCAATGTCCTGTCTCTGAAGAGCTATGACCATTAAGCAGCTGTTCTCTTCTAAAGCCACAGAAAAAATGGGAGCACCGTGAGAATGCAAATGAGTCTCTGTATGCGCCAAAACTTCTCCAGAGGGAAGCACTGTTAGGTCAGGGATACACACACACACACACATGCAGTATAGTGCACGACTTTAGCACATAGACACTGCATAGATAACTGTTGCTCGTATGCACATGTGTAGCTAGGTTAGAATCCCCATTATGTAGTGCAAGGATTCTCCTGAGTATCAAATGATCTTTCTGTAACTACATTTCTCTTCGAATTGGAATTCACCCTGTTTTAGAGCACAATACATCCGGTTAAATAGATTGGAAGTATGGACTTGTCAGAGTAGTCCACTACTACACATCTAGTCTATGGTTATTTTATTGTGACCCACTTTTTACAGAGGCAAAGTTCACTTGCTTCTCTTTTATTGCTTATTCCAGCTATATGGGTCTTCAGTGGGGTACAGCCCAGACAGTGGCCAGTGAGTTGCAGGGCTGACACATAGACTAACAGATAATCATTCATTGTCACATTCATTCACTAGGAGAGTCATCAATTCAAATCGGTGAAAACTGCAGCACCAGCGAAAACCTCTACCTTTATTATCACCATAATGGCACATGCATTTTATGTTAACCTGTAGTGTTTGGCTTAAATCAGCAGAACAGTAAAACCATAATACATCTCTTTTGAGGCATTCACCCATCAATTGAGAACCACTGGTCAAGTCCAACACGTTTCCTGTTTGTCTTACATGAGATGATTCTGTGTTTGTTCTTTATTATTTGTCTATTAGATTCTGTTATAACTCCATATTTGTTCCTGCCTTTGTATCGCTGTCCATGGTGCTGAAAGTGAAGGTGAAACTGAAAAGACTAAGCAAGTTTATGTATTTCGTTTTTGAAAAGTATTATTTCAGTCACAAAACCGCAAGCAAAGCAAACCTGATCTCCCCGGACTTGAATAAGTGTTAAGGTGTCAACAAAAATGGCTGAATGAGAACAAAGCTGTCGACAAAGAAACAACATAAAATCTTGTAGGTTTTTGTTAAAAGCCGCTCAATTGCAGAGATGTGCCGCTCTCAGATGCCTTCCACTTTTCACTGAGATGTGATTAGTGTATCGCCGAGTCAGCCACTGGGGTAATGAGAATATATAGTGAACGCTATAAAGCATTTGATGTTATTTTTTCTCCTCTGACCTAGTTTTATTTTTGCTCAGTCTTTGAGCAGGAGACACAAGTCATTCTTTGCCCTACGGCAGAAGAATTTATTTTTTGTATTTGCGTCTCTGGTGCATGCAGGTGCTTGTCTGTGGTCTCCTTCTGCTCCTTTCCTAACAAGAGTTTAACCTTATTAATCACATTAGCGTGCTAAGGGTGGCTCTGGTGACACCCGCACATGCTCGGACTAGTGCACACTATGCACACTAAGACATGTGCATACAGGCAGTGGCATGTCAATGTGTCATTAGTTAATAGCTCATTAGCACATGGTGATTAATTACTCTGGCAAGAATGTGAGGATGACAAGGATGTGGGGGTTGAAGGACCGTGGAGACAACAGGGTTTCATGTCGAGGGAAAAAGAGATCGAGCATAGAAGAGGAGTCGGGGTAAAACGCTCACCTCCGTGACTTATTTCAGCTTCTCGAATATTGACTCTGAACAGTTAAAGCTCACATGCATGCAGCTCATAGACTTGTGCACAGGGCCCGCTAAAGCCCTTTCTCCTGGAGGTGTTTTGCTGGGTTGTGTTTTTTCCTGTGTCTCGCGGGGATCAGTTGTAAAGGTTAACTAGTCTTTTCTTAAGCTTTCAGCCTCATGACAAATGACCATGTTCAACCCAAGGGGGCACCTTATAGCACACCTTCTCTCTCTCCATCTATTCCCCTCCCTCGCTTTCTTCTTTCCCTCGTTTTTCCCCCATCTGCGTTTCAGCTCAGCTGGCAGCACAGGAGGAAAAGCGAGGCACAAAGAAAGACAAAAATAACACGGCTAAAGAGGATGTGTATGTGTGTATGTGTTACATTTAGCCATTTTTGATCATATTAAAATACCATTAGACTATACAGAATGTTCTCTGTTAGTGTTTTTCATCATACCACATATAAACAAAAGCTCTTGGTTCCTGCTTTGGCCAGATAGTGGTTACTGAGTCCAACATATATACTATCCAAAGACATGCATGAGTTAGGGAAATTGGTAAATGAATGAATGACTAAATGGAGCCTTGTGACTAGCTATAACTGTCCAAAGGCCCTTGGTTGCTGGCACAGATCAGTCCTCACCCCAAAAGAAATAAGTAGTAGACGATGAATGAATTAAAAATGGCGTTGAGTTCTGTTGAATCTCTGTTCTGTTACAAAACATCTCAAAGCATTGGGCCTCCTCCCACTGTCCATGAATTCAGATGGGAATTGCTGATTACTTAATAAAGTTAATGAGAATAGTCTGTCAGAATATGTCTTTGAATGCCAAGTCTACATATAGCTTTTTTGTAAATCGACACTTTAGAATCCAATTTCCAGTTCACACTTTACAAGGCCTGACATTAGGACTGTAAGGCAAAAAAGACTCGAGCCGGGCTACATCTGCATAAGGCCTTAATACGTAAAGGTTTTAATCATCTCATACACTTACACTTCCAACGTGTGACCTTTTTCACGTGATCTTGCTCTTTCTTGCATTCTTCTTCCTTTTTTCTCCATCCTTTTCATGTCCTCTACTGCGACTTTACAGCAGGGTTGAATGGGGGTCTCTGGTGAATCTGGCGCCTCTGTTTCTCCAACCCATGCACCTAATATATATGGTTATACAGATATGCCAAGTCTAATGATTCTGAATGGCATTGATAAATAACCCATATGAGAAAATGTATCACTTTTTTGGTGTTCACGTGTGTGTGCATTTACATGGGTGTGTGTGTGTGTGTGTATGATGGAGTATTACAAGGTGTTGTCAAGAAAGCAATTTGTTCCTGTCTCAGATGGGTTTTTTATCATGACAAATCGCCGTGAACCTCATCTAGGAATCCGGCGTCTCTGCCCGCACCCCCGCTGATTCTCGCACGGGCCACACTTTCAACTTTAATATAATGAAGTCATCGCCACGCCACTGGCCCCTCCCCCATCAGTAAATACTGGTGCCAAAACATACAGAACGTGTTGGAGACTATATAAGATGAGATAAGATAGTGCAACAGTGGGGGCATTCACAAAGTGACAGCAAAGACCGTTATTGCAAAAGCCAAGAACTGTATGATATTTACATGTGACTGTTTTATGATAGCCACAATGCCATTTTGAACACACAATAACATTCTAAGCCTTATATTAAATCACTGTAGCTAGTTTATTGTTGAAGCTAGTTACCGCTTCAGCTCTTCAACAGTCTTCAGCTCTCAGGTAATAGCAGTTACCAAAGGTTGATCAATAATGGTTCATTTGTATTCATATTTCGTAAACATATTAATTAAAAACTCTTACGCTTGCATGTTTTTGTTATTTTGGACAGTAGTAGTTGAAACATCAGGGAAATGTTGAATATTCTATGTCTGTAACATCTTTTGTGTGGTGACTATAGACCTCTTATTATGCTGCATTTTGTGGTCTTTATGTTGCAAGATCAAAACAACATACATCTAATGGAACAGACAACCACACGCACAACATGATACTAACAGAACTATATACTATATTGTATGTATTATGTAGACTGCATTTGTTTTATCGATGTATATGTTGTACGTTCTCCAGCAAATCACCTCTGTAAGTGCAGCGGGCCTCTATTGTGTTTCTGCTCTCATTTCAAGATGATAGATGGCGTCTAAGAATGTCACATGAAGAGGTAGAAAATCAGGCTGACAGTGGTCCTCTGGAGTGCTGCCTCCGGCTCTGGCCTTTAGCCCTCTTACCTCTCCAACTCCCTCATGTCTTTTCTCTATGACACACACCTAGTTTTTGTCCTACCTAGCTTTTCCACCGAGCGGCAATTTCTTATAGCTGCTCTTCAATACAGATAAGTGTATTGTTCAGTACGGACTCTTTGATCAATGTCTGCTTGGATTTCTGTGTCATCATTCTTCTCCCGCTTGTGGTAGAAAGCCGTACAATTTAAATGATGTAATAGAGAAAGAAATGTGGCTCTACATTGTGGGCTATTTGAAATACATACCTTCAATAGTATCTGTCTTAGTCATCTGTTTCAGTTAGACGTGAAGGCATAATAACATTTAAGTAGCCTTGATAAGACTGCAGAGTAATGTAGTGAATTTAAATCAGTCAATACAAAACGCTGGCATAGTTTTCTAGCTTTGGGCAATATTCTGCATTTTAAAATATGAGGATGACCATGCTACTACTGTTGCACATGACAATATGTCTGCCCTCTGCTGGGCACAGCTAAGACCTCCACTCACCTGCTAACCTGCTACCATGTGTTTTGTGTCCAACTAAATTAAAATCAAGCTTTTTGTTCCAGCATTTTATTTGTGTAGTCAATTATAACAAATGTACTTAGTGTATGAAATGCCTTGTGTGTTGCAATAAGGGAAATTTGTAATACAGTCTTGGGTACATTTTGAATTTTATGTTACGATTATTATTTTGCAGTTGTCCTTGCAGTCCTGTTTGACATTGCTCTCTTTAGCAGCATTACTGTGATGCGAGCGTACCCATGTGAGATCTGACATATTACTGGCTTCATCGTTGCAGTGTCCTATGCCCTTACCTCCCTCCCTCTCTCCTATCCTTTCCCCTTCCTATTTCCTACTGCTCTGCATCTTTGCATCCTTTCTGCTTTGTCTCTTTCCTCTTTCACTGTCCAACCTTTTTCTTCATGTCTCCCCCTACCACCACTGCTTCCCTCATGGGTCCACCCCCCATATCTCATATTTCATCCTTTCCTCTACGTTACCTTTGATGCTTTGGCACATTCTTGCAATCCTGTCACTCTTGTGCCGTATAGGTTTTATTGCCTTGCCCCGATTCTCCCAAACTGCCTCTCATGCTTTCCTTACCACTTCTCTCATCCTCTTTCCCCCTCTGTCTGCTTATTCGCCGTCACCATGCCTGCTCGCCCCTACCATCTCAACGGTGCGGCGGAGAGATAGGGTGAGCGAGCAAGAGGCAAAAGAGGTGAAGGAGAGAGATAGTGCATGTGCGGTTGTTGTATCGAGGCTGCTCTCAGTCTCTGCTGTGGGCAGATGGAAGATGGAGCCGCAGCAGCATCCTTGCTTCTTGGCTCAAAGGCACTTTCTTTTTCACTTTCTACGCTGCCTCATCTGTCCCTTCCCCTGTGCTTTGGCTGGCTTTGATGTGTGACGGATCGAGCGTGAAAAAGGACTGAAGACTTGAAACAGAGGGGACGCAAAAAAAAAGCAAAAAAAAAACCCCGTCGGTGTCTTGAATAAAAAGGAAGCCAGAAGGAGGAGGAAGAAAATCAGTAGCTTGAGCGTGGTTTATAGTGTTTTAGTTTTTCAGCGGAGCACTGTCTTCTGCATCGCCACGGCTACACGTGTCTAGTGTCCTCCTCCGTGCTCCAGATTTGTGATTCCCCGGGAGAAGACACACGCGGGGAAGAGGAGCAAGCAGCAAGCAAGCAAGGACAAGGCAAACGCATTAAGGACTTTGGAGAGAGGGAAGAACGAAAAACAGGACACGAAACATTGAGAATCAGGAAAGAAGGACTCTTAAGGGAGCGGAGAGGAGAGGACTTTGGAGGGGAAGAGGGTTTGTCAAAAAGAGAGTCAAGTACGGAGCGATGCATCACTCGGGCAACACGGGAAGAACCAAGACCCTCTCTCACGAGATAGGTAAGAGCCCCCCTCTACCTCTACAGCAGCAGTCAGGTGGCACTGAGCTATTGTTGGAAAAAAGAACAATAGCAGCTAACCAGCATCTGTGTGGTCACCATTGGAAGGGGGGGGGTCTTAAATTATTTCACATCATTTCCGCTTATAAATTTTGGATTTGAGTGCTCTAAGAAATGTAGGTTACTATTTATATATATGTGTGTGTGTGTGTGTGTGTGTGTGTGCGAGCATGGGTATATGGGAATGCTTCGAGCCAGTGCGGCAGTGATCAAACAGCATACATCTGAATGGGACTTGACTTTGATGTGCGCTTGAAGTTATGACTGGCACCCGCTCCAATACCAGTTGTTCACATGCTGCCCATGTGTCTATGTTTTTGGTTCTAAATTCAGTTTGTGTGTCTGTCTTTAGCATTTTGAATATTCCAACTGATTGTAATTAGAGGGACTGACAGGAAGCTGATAGCACTAACTAGTAACAAAAGTGGACAAGGCACAGGTTGGTGTGTTCCACTTGAATTGTTAATTTATTTATGTGTGTGTTCTTCAATATTTACAAGGTTATTTGTTGGTATTTGCCTTTCAAATTCAACCCTGATGAATTGATTGAATATTTAGATGTGTCATGGTTGTAATTTGGAAATCAGAGTGGCCTGGTGCTTGCACGCACAGCAGGGGTGATCTTTTTTGACCTATTACAAAAAAGCAGTTGCAGAAGTTCGAAGTCACTGTCTTTGAAGGTATTTACTTGCGCGTGTGTGTGTGTAGCATAATAGTTGTTTGATTGCTTCGTGGGCGTGAGGTGACTGCTAGCACTCGTCAAGCTAATCAAATAGCTCCCACAGACAATCACAACATGGCACAGCCCACTCTCGGCAGCTCCAACACATCTGCCTGCTATCTGAACAAACATTTCTTTAATTTACAAGTTAGACAGGCGTAATATGGGATTTCTCTTTAGAAGAAAAGATAAAGGCATAATTGTCTAAGGAAATACAGAGGCCCTCTCACAAGTTTCCAGCATTCGCCCACATTTGATTCACAAACATTCAACACCCTAGCCACACTTCCCAACACGCACATCTGTTACACGGATCTGGCCCAGCGGTGGATAAATGCTCCTTTCTGATTGCTTGCCACAGACAGGACGTGATTGGCATGGCAGACCGGGGAATTAGCTGTGGTTTCCATGGCGACTAATTAGGAGGGTCCTGACTGGTAGGGTTTTATGAAGACAGATGACAGATCGGTGGTTCACTTCCTGCCTTACAGAGAGCGGGTGGTCCCCATTGGCTAGCGGGACCCCCTGCCATCGGAGACAGACAGAGGGCCCCCACAGGCCAGCTCGCGGCACGCTCAGCTGTCACCAAACATGCTAATGTACCGGACGTAATTAAAAAGTTGTCATGTAGCAACATACTTGGACATGGTCTACGTGTAGGGTGTTTTTGCATGTATATAAAATGAGAGAGAGAAAATATCAAACTTAAACACAAGCACTAGCACCACCACCTAAAGTGTATAAATAATCAAATGAATAAATAAATTAAATAAAAAATACAAATATTATAAATGATATGGTCTACAGAGTTTTGGTTATGGCTATTATTATTATATTTTTTACTTGTAGACCCTGGACAGGTAGATGTTACAATAGATAATAACTACTGATAACTAATAACTACTAAGTGTTAGGTGTTGAACGGTGTTGCATGGTAAGACAGAGAACGGGTTAACTGAAATTACAGAAATGACAAAGGGAAGAACTAACTAGTTTTACACACCACAACCAAATCTGATCAACATTGCATTGCACTGTACCTGGTTGTGGCTGATTTCCACTTAAACTCCACGTAAACTCTAAAAAAGTAGGCGTTGTATTAGATAATATCTAAAATGCACTTAAATGGTACCAGTGGTCTATGGTTGATAATTAGCAATAGTGTAATTTGTGAGAGAAAATCAAGGCTATGTTATTTACACCTACTCGGATCTACACCTAACCAAACACTAAACACTGCCATGTGCACTGCTAAAGGCTAATATAGTGCCACCATGCATATTTAGGCATTCACTCAAATGACACGTCTCCTATGTGACAATAAACAAGTCAGATTCCTTGTGCTTTGTGTGAGTAGCTATAAGGCATGTGAGAGAGAAGTAGGTGTGATCGCGTCCATCTGTAGACACTGAGAACGAGTGCTCCATCTGCGGACACCTGCCCTTCCTCCGGGCGGCCAACCCCAGTCAACTGCCAAAGTGAGCCTGCACAGGTGCGCAAATGTATGTCACTAAAATAAAAGACATTATAATCAAAATGTCCACCAAACGTAACTGTAATTTGGAGCACTATAAATGTTAAAGGCGAGAGAAATGTGTCAGCAATTGTTTTTGTCTCACGTAATTCTATTGTCTTCATTGTATCAAGGGTTTCATTCAGCATGACATGTCTTGTCAGTTCAAGCGAATTATACTTAATATGTCATTGTAAAGAGAAATAGTAGTGTTCCATTTATGTGTCATATAAAAATTGCCCAAAAAACACACTTTTTGTGAGGAGACTTGCTAAACACTAAGCCACAGGGATTATTCTGTATTTTTGGATTTCAAAAAGGTTTGCTACATCATTGCTAAAACATAAGTGGAAAATAAAATTCAAAACGTACAAAGGTAAAACATTTCATATAGATGTTTTTAAACACATGATCAAATCGTATATCCAAACCATATAGGAAAGGTAATGATATCAGCCACATTGTAAGTGCGGATAGATTGAATCGCATAGTCAGACATAATTATAATGTTAGGTCCAGGAGGCAGTAAGCTTTCCCCTCTGCTCTCTTCAGCCGTCTGTCCTGCCTGTCTCTCTAAGTCAGGCACCAGCTCCACCTAATGGCCTCTGCAGGTACTGAGTCACCCACTGACACTGACTGACACACACACTTTGATTAAAAATGGCTGGATCTCATTTCAGCACGATCGGGCGCTGTAGTTAGAAAGCCACTGAGATAATGGCCGTGATTTTGGGTCGGATGTTATTCTATTGGACTGCTCACATGGGGGGAGTATGTGTGGGGGAGGAAGAAGGAGGAGAGGCCACAAAAAGGTGATTGGAAGAGGCAGCAAGAGGGGGAGAAGGGAGGGGTAAAAAAAACTAGCAAAGCGATTGAAGAAGACATGCGTGTCACAGCTAAACAAATAAGCATGTGTGGGAACAGATGGTAATAAAGTTCTTCGTTACATGCACACACACACGCAGAAAGAAGTGCACGTCAAGATTATGCAGAGTATTATCAGACCATTAAGACTTTGCCTCAGCGACTCCAAAGTGAGCAGTCGTCATCTTCAAAGGATGGTCACTCGCAGCTATCTCCCTTTGTCCCCTCTTTGTTTGCTCTGTCCATCTGTCATTTTCCTGCTTGTCGACACTTTTTTATTATTATTTTGGCTTTATTCCAGACACCCACCGCTTCTCTCCTTCACCATCTCCGCACCTTGCTCCGTCTCCTTTCCCTTTCTCGCTTTAGGGAAATTAGTTTTTCCCCAGCTCTCCTTGTTTTTCCAAACAGAATCCGAAATGCGGCGGTGTGCCGGGCTTGTGCGCTATGTGCGATGATGTGTCCTCAATCACAGTGGAAGAATTTCTTTCCTGTCTCATGCCAGTGTGACATACATTATGTATTTCACTCCTTTTACCAGCATTAGGGGTTTTTCTCCTTTGCCCCACACACCCCCACTTCAACACGATTTGTCCTCACCACTCAAGGTCGGGGGGAAGATTGCTTTTAGCCCCCTGTGTCCCTCCACAAATGTTCCTGGCTTTATAGGGACGCTGCTGCCACCATGCATTTTGATATAATAACAGTGGGTTTAGGTGCACCACAATCAAATCTGCCGGCTGTGATTGTGATGTACTGTATAGTAAAGGGAAGTGCTATTGTCATTTTGTTAAATTATTTTTAAAATCTTTCATATTTTGCTTATTCCTTGAGGTTCTAGAGGTTTTGGGATCATTATACCAGCAACTATGGAGCCAGTTAAGTTACTTGTAGGACCATAAACATACAACCATTCACTGAGAGAGTCATTGTAGATTTACCTATTTACCTATGTCAAAGAGATTGTAGACTGCCAAGATTGATTGCACAGCCTCCTCACTGCGAAGAGGGAGTACTAACCACTCTGCTACTGCCCCTAGTAGAATAAGACTTATAATAACACATATATAGAAATAAAATTCAAAGTGGATGAACACTGTTTGCATGAGTTAATATTTTTGGATATCTAGTAGTGCTGTCAGTTGATAAAAAATTTTTATCAGATTAATCACACCTTTAGACTGTGACTAATTATGATTCATTTTTAAATTAGAATGTTGTTTTAATTTGGTGCCCCAGATGGAGATACTGCCCCTAGCCCCCTAAAGCTGCTATTGCTGCCCCTGCTCCAGCCGCACTGGTCAAGTCAGACAGCCACAGTGCGACTTCCTCCTCACTACACTGGACCGTTTGGGGACTACAGACTGAATTTACATCAAAAACTTTAGACAGGACATCTAGACGACTGAATTCTGTTGTTTCTGTGAAACTACAGCAAATAGATTGTGAGAAAAACACGGTTAAAGACGGTGGGAGTCGGTGTGCGTGTCGGGTCGCGAATAGCGCCGTATATACTTTTCAATTGCCATATACTGGATGAGCTATTTCTGATATCTTATATAGAAGATTTTAGTCAACAAAAAACTGTTTTGAAGATTGCACACCTTTACAAACTGAACAGTGTCCCTACTGTCCATAGTTTTTTGTGATTCTCCACGGGTATGGCTGCTGCACACTCTCTGACTGCTCACTACGGTCCAATTTCTCCCTCCGCTCTGCGCTGCTCTGCTTTGTTAAACAGGAGAGAATGTCGGCCAAAGCAGATTATGCAATTAATCTGCGTTAATCGATCAATAATGCATCAATTGTTTTTGATGAATCACATTGACACTGACAGCCCTCAAATCTACAGAAAATGATATCTAGTATGGACTTGAACCCAGGACTACAGAGGGATAACGGTCTTGAGATGCATTAAAACACAGCCCTTGAAATGTAAGACAACAGGGGGCAGTGTGGGAGACAGAGCTGTAGTGTTTCTGCATTATTTACTCTGTCCAGCTGCTCATTAGGTAAGCACTAGTGCGTCACTGGGATTGAAAAACATGAAGCAGCAGTTTCATTTTGACGAAATGAAAGAAAATCATTGCCGTTAACTCAGCCAACATCCGAATTATTGAACTCAAAAAGGCCTTTCCACGGACATTTCACTGACACATTTGCATCTGTAAATATTTAATGCATGTATTGAATTTTTTGCCGCATAGAGCATGTGGTTGGTTTTTGTATGGACGGTTGGAGGTATTAATTTTCACAGTGGTGATTTGGGTGAGTAAAGGGCTGGCAAGCTAACCGGTGTTCCCAGCATGCTTTTTGAGCCCGTAATGTGTGTGTATGTGTGTGCCTGATCAGTGAGCTGGCTGGTTTTCTGCTTGACTACCCTGGCTGCTCATTCATGTGTACCATCTGCATGTGGTGCTGCCATGTGTGTCACCTATACCCCAACACTCTCCCTTATCTGACCAGATCCGCACCTGACACTGCCCAATCATTGTGCTCTTCTTATCTGCAGCATTTTCCCCTTTTCATTTAAACAGATCATTTATAAAAAGAAAACAAAAACATTGCAGTTCATTTAAAGGCTTTCATTGACTGAATATTAATACAAGAGCTAATATTCTCCTCAAGCAAATCCATTACATCTATTCTTTTTAATTTTCCTCAAAGCACAGGCCCATCACATCTTCCATCAGGAGCTGTGTAGGAAGCTGTGTTCTCCCATTTGTTAGCTATGCAACGCTAACGCTCTAAGTGATCGATCCGTGCCAGAGCTAACTATGTGACAGATGAAAGTGTCACAATTACAGTCATGCCGAAGTGACAAATTGATCTTAGCGTTTGTGCTGGAAAGGAGGTTTTTGTCTTGGAGGTGCCATCGTTCATGCACACAGCCTCATTATACCTTCTGGGGCTATAGCGGAGACAGGAGTGACTCATGGACTCATCGCAGTGGTGTTTGTAAACTCCAAACCTGACTAACCATACCCCATTCCATTCATCATCGTATCATCGTAATGGAGCTCATTTCTTTGCTACACTGTTAATTTTAAAGTTAACTTTACTTAAATAATCTAAAAAAACTGGTTGGAAAACCTTTTTTATATAGTTGATATTCCTGTTATTGGTTGCCAGTTCCAGCAACTATGGGCCTTAGGCAGGATACAAAAGTGCCTTCAGTAAATAGTATTTCCTCTAGATTTTTCTAGAAGTTGTTTATATTGGTGTTCAATCGTTTAAAGGGGGCAGGGCTATTATGCATTTTTAGGGTAATCGTAATCATAATTTAGAGCCCTAAATATATTACCTTTGTTGTTTAGAAACGTCATTATTATCTAAAACAGCATATTAAAAGGAATTAATGTTTTTTCTTCTGGTTAAAATATGAAAAATGCTCAGATCTGTCTCTGGCGCCCTCTCCCCTGGCAACGCAACAGAGGAGGAGGAGCGACCACAAAAATGGATTAAGCTCTTCGGAATTGATTAGAGAACTACTAGAAATGTGCCTCAGAAAACAAATCTAGGGATGTTTTTGATGAGGAAACACCATTATAACATTGTAAAAACCTAAACTCTCCATTAAAAATAGTGCATGACCTTACTCAGTATTTTTAAGGCAACTGGTTTCCTAGAATGTATTAACTATTCCAGTGTTATTGTGTATCTTTGCTGCCATGAGCCGCCGTGCATGTTTCCTTCATCTTTAATATCCTTCTCCCCAAAGCACTGGCTCTGGCATTCTGAACTCTTCACCCACTCTTTTGTTCTCATACTCCAAAAAAAGGCCTCCTCAGGTCTGACTTATTAGCATAAAAAAGGAGGAGAGTCTACCTTTCCTCCGGCCTAGACTGTGAGTCACTCCACTGCCACGCCGCTGCCTCCCTGGGCTTTCATGTTGAGACAGATGTGAAACCGATTTAAGGAACGGGTGGAGGCGTGTTAGGCTCTCTTTAGACACTATAGTTTTCTCTGTTTGTGTTTGCATTACTCATTGGTCCAGTGACATGCTTTTGATATTTACTGGCAATGTTTCAGATAGTACTCCACCAACGCCAATATTGCAAGTATTGGCACTGTCTTTTCTCACAATTTGAAAGATTGTGCAGATTTCAAGGAGGAATGTTCTAGTTGAGGGGTAAATTCTCTAACTGATTGATTGAGACAATTGAGGTCCTTAGGTCTTTCAAGTAGTTCCTTAAATTGCAGACATCTCAGGGATGGAAACTGGGCTCTTTAGTTCTATCCCACAATTTTAATGAATCCTGGTTATAAATATACTAGTGACAAAATGTCAGGGGGTTAAATTACAAAATATTAACTTATAGATTATTATCACTTTGTTCTACTTAAATACCATTGGTAGTTCCCATTTTCCATACTTGCTATATACCGTATTTTCCGCACTATAGGGCGCGCTGGATTATAAGGCGCACTGTCAATGAATGGTCTATTTTCTAACTTTTTTCATATATAAGGCGCACCGGACCATAAGGCACATTAAGTGAAACAAAACAGTCAGACAAGTCAGTCAGTCAAACTTTATTAAACGCGTTCACAATAACTCTCAACATTGTT
>JAVQKC010054062.1:0-15255 GCA_036025475.1 Philypnodon macrostomus
TGTGCCAAAATTCACGCGATTTTGTTTATGTTTAGCAAGATTATTGGCTCAATAAAAGTGCATCTGGGCATTAATTTGTTAATTATTTAATTGTCATTAATCGTAGAAGTACCAAACTCCATCCAGTTCTGCGTCTTCATGATATGTACCTGTGTGCAAATGTTGAAACTAATACGGCAAATAGTTTTTGAGTTATCGCTAGGATCTGCGGAGGAGGACGTGGACCAACGTGATTCCATAATATCATCGTTTCGCCGATATAATTAGGTTGTATTTTTTACTCAAATCTGTCTCTTTACTTATAGGCCATTCCAAGGGTCTATTTATACTATAACACTTCCAACCTGACCTTCCAAATGTGGCACTAATGACCTCAGCACTACTTCATTACAGTGTTTGTAGTGACAACATGCTAATAGTTTAAATATGGGTTTTGGCAAATGGCTACTAACTGACTCAACATGTACTGTAAGTGAGTGGGTAGAGGACATTTGAATTGCAATTAAAATGTAGCTATGTGAGCAGGTAGTGTAATTAAGCTAAAGGCTACATGCTAAAAAAAAAGCTGTTCAATGCTATTAAACCTGTAGTCTGGAGATTTTGTAAAATAAGAATTAGTTTAAATTCCTTCCAATTGACTATATGACCGGGTTCTATGAAAAGTATGAAAATGTGTCATAATTATTTTTATTTTACTTTGGTCCCTCCCCTGGCCACTACAGCAATATCCAATCAGAGTTTGGGGTTACCGCTTTGACCAATAGTTTTTAAGTGGTGTGGTAGTGATTTGCTGTTACTGTAGTGGCCAGGGGAGGGACTGTAAAATAAATATAATTATGACACATTTTCATACTTTTCATAGAACCAGGTCATATAGTCTTAATAATTCTTATTTCACAAAAAAACCCAGACTACAGGTTTAATAGCATTGAACAGGTTTTTTAGCATTTAGCCTTTAGCTTAATTACGCTAACTGCTTAGCTACATTTTAATTGCAAAAATTGCAAATCAAATGTCCTCTGCCAGTCAGTTAGTAGCCATTTGCCAAAACTCATATTTAAACTATTAGCATGTTGTTTTGATTTTTTATTTAGTTCTAGCTCTAAGATTTCTCTTCTCAGCGCAATAAAAACACATTGCCAGAAAAGGGAGTGTACCTCAAAATAAACCCCCGACACATTGGGACAGCAGGCTGATAGTAGTGGAGCAGCAGAGCGCTCGGTTGTCCCGCGATCTTTGAACTCACCACAGCATTAGCATGTGTTAAGAAGAGCACAGGTTTCAGCCCAGCGCCTCAGGGTCAAACGCACTCCCGACCGGTTCCTCCGCTGGATCTGCTCTGTCACTTTTATTAAGCCTGTTGCATATGTTAAAGATATTGTGGTTTCAACCCTGCAGGAGAGATGCCTGGACGTGTTTTGGGGCTAACTTTGACACAATTAAAGAGGAAGTTGTTATTGTTTTACTGTGATGTAGGGGTGAGCGATGTGGTAAAAAAACAGGCCTTGACGTGAACTTTTTTGCTTACTGACTACTGTGGCTAGTCCTTTTTAAAAGTTACTAGCCTTTAGGTGTTTTCACTAGCCAAAAATTATATCTTTTTGTATGAGGTCTACATATTTTCATCGATTTTGTGGATTTTTATTTAAATGAATCACAACAAAATAAGGGTGTACTTTAAGTTTAAAGTTCAAATAAAGTGTAAATATAAAATCCAACTGGTCAAAGTGTTACTAGCCAGAACTGAAATCCACCTGTGTTTAACTAGTTGGCTAGTGTTAATGTCAATAAATAAATATCACAATTTTGTTAAGATCATGATTTAGATTTTACCACTATGTTAGTTAGGTTTGTATTTTTTGTCTTAGATAGAAGACTACTGCATCATAAAACCTTTTAACTACAAAGTCAATGTACATCCAATCCAATGTTCATCATAAAATACTTAATATTATTTTTTTATTATTTAAATATGAACACTGGCATTGTTACAGTAGAAATGACAGTAAAGAGCAGAGCATAAATTAATGCACTGTATCACGATTCAACCATCCCAGATTAGCAGATTGTCATAAATTCATATAATTTTTTTATAGCTGTATCGCCCTCTAGACGTAACCTTCAAATGCAGGATAATCTATCAAATGTAAGTATCTAATGAGAAACTAGGAAAAATATTTTGCATATTTGTAAGAAATTGTAACTCGTTTCTTACAAGTTTACTAATTACAAACCTAAATCAAGACCAAACCAGGATTAGAGATGATCAAAATTATAACAAAATCTGAGCTAAACAGTACTAACTCATGATTAAACCAACACTAAAACAGGATTGAACTAGAACGAAACCCAAAGGAAAAAATAAAACCTACAAACACTGCATGGAAGGCACTGGAAAGTACTGTTGTGGTTGTAGTGGGGTTTACTGTGCCAACTCCATCATTGTCGACAGGACTGTTAACCTCTTCTTTCACACAACATCAAAAATAGGACTTGGAACCTCAGGGAACCTCAGGGTACCTCACGATTCGATCCGATACTTGATACATGGCTCACGATACCGATAATATCGCAATATGACGATAACCGATATAATGCACATAATAACCTACGCTATATCATGGTTTTTAAAGGAATTATTTCAGTATTTAAACTGTATTTTTGGTTTACATTAATTAGAATGGTCAATACTTCAGCTGTATCTCACAAACAAGTAATGTACTGCCAGATTTTATTTTTGTGAAATATACAAAATATTATAAATTCTGCCTGCAATACTGATACAGTCTCGATATTTTGTCCCACCCCTAATCAAAAACTGCAGCTACAAGTCCATGTGGCTAAGAACTGCTTGTGTGATGAAGGTTATGACAAAACTAGGACCACTCTAGAGCTGTGTACAGTATATCCACTTTACACAGTACAGACTTTGCTTAGACTGAAAACTCAGTCAGTGGGTCAGTAACAGTAAACTCATCACATCGTCACAGCCAAAAGTACGGCGAAAATTCAAGACGTTGTGTTTGTAATGCCACAAATGTAAAAAAAAATCCAAAGTCTCCAATGCATTTTTGACAATTTGAAACCGAGCATAAAAGCTCTATTTTTTTCATCTTGATTCGTTCAACATTATCTGAGAAAAGGTAATGGTGTAGTCTGTAAATGAAAAGGTTCTATTAAAAACGTTTCAAACTGACCCTGTTCTATGACCTAAAGTAGATTGGCTAATCTGTAGAGGTCCGAGGAGAAAAAACTCCAATACTATTGGTCAAAGTGGTATCCCACAAAGTCTGATTTGATGTTGCTGTAGCGGCCAAGGGATGGACTAAAGTAAATGAATAATTATGACAGATTACCTACTTTACATCATTGCTGGATTTCAGGTTCGAGAATATGATGATGTCATACCCTCAGATGGGGGGAAGTGGCCAGAATTCTGTATTAACTCGCTGGGATTTTTAAAAGACATATCCCTCCAAAAATCCAGAGTCATTGATCATTTTTTTATACATGGTCCATTACCCCCTGTATCTATCCAACCACACAACATCTGCAGATTAACAACATCTCCCATTAAAATGTATAGGGCTATAGAACGTCACCTGCAACCCAGCAATTGAACAGGGTCAGATAAAGTATTAATATAAATGTAGAACATTTACTTACAGAAGCTTACAGACTACACCTTTATTAGGCTATAGGAATAATATGGCATGTGAACCAACTTAAGTTTTGATTAGGGATATCAAATAAGATATGAAATTTCTTGGCCGATACCAATATTTTCTTTAACAATTTGGCCGATACCGATATCATTATGTTGTGTTTCAAAAACTAAGAAATCTACATATAAATAATATTATTTTTATTACATGCCACGCTAAAGTTAGACATTTCCAATGTTTTTTTGTTTCTCTGACTCTTTCTAACCCTAAATATTACCAGTTATTATTTTTGAACAACAGATTAACATTGTCCATCTGTATAGGCCGGTGCCATATTAGTCAGAATTGTACCGATGTTGAGCCGATATATCCGTGCATCACTAGTTTTTATTTACATTTTTTGTAAACATTGTTCTTTCATTTGAAGGCTTCTGACCCATCAAAACCTCATTATCCGCCTGTAGTCTTTGAAAGTGCATAACCAATGTAAACTCGCATTGTGTTAGTGACAGACTACATGGAGCAATACAACTATAGGCTTTATTTTCAACACAAAACCAAACTCTTGCTTCATTGCATCACTTTGTTGATGGAAATCCTCCGAGACAAAAAGCCATTCATTCAGAAGCCACAGAATCACCTTTTACACATGATGGGGAGCTGCTTTAGGCCCCCCCACTGAAGCTACTCTCATGGCCACCAAACAGTACCCAAATAAGTTTAAAGACAACAGTTTGACCAGGCAATAAAAACACAAACACAATGAATATAGTTAGATTGAAAATTCGGGAGTGTTTTTTTTTTTACTAAATGACGTGATATTATAGCCAAATGTTGGTTTGGGATCAAATGAGGCACAAAGAAAATGTACGGATGATCAAAATGTTAAAAACTTAAAACAGAAAGCTTCGTTTATTATGACAGTAAAGTCTGTGCAAACTCATCTAAGATTGTAATAAAAGTCAAACTGAATGGAATATGTCCAAGTGAGTTACATTATGTTAAAAGTTATGTAGGCTATAGCAAAAGCTGGTTAAAGAGAAGTACACGAGGCAGCGGTGAGAGGTCGATCTATGCCCGCTTGGAGAGCACCGTAACCCGGGTTAACATCAGAGAATCTTTAACAAAACCGTGGATGACATTGATTTATTGATTTAATCCCACTTTGACCAATGGCTATTTAAGCATAAAATTGCGAGGGAAAAGTTTGATTTTTTAAAGTTGGTTTAGGGAGGGGGAGGGGGGTCTGTCACAACAGAAAGCGGTGCGTGAATAGGAAGTAAGCCGCCAGAGTGCAACGTCGCTGGGGTAACACTAGAGTAGAAGTCCCGCTGCCCCCGGAGCTACTCAAACATCTTTTTAACCCCTTAAGTTGTCAGTCTCGATATTGCTTAGATGTAGTCCAATTTTAGTTAACAATGCCAAGGCTGTAGTAGGTTTATCACAACACAGATTGTTTATAGGGGAAGAATGTCACTTTTTGCTGTTTTGGTTTCATGATTTGAAGCATACTGGGCTGTCTTGATGAAATAAACACAAAGAATAGACTATAAACTTTGTAATAAAATGGTACTTACAAGTTCAACTACAAACAAAACAGTCAGTTTTAAATCGTTCTGTTAAGCTCTCCCCATTCTGTAAACCCTACTATGAAGCTCTATTTACCCTGGTCCAACTCATTTGACCATCACATTAAAAAGTTGCATAGTTTATAAGTGCGAAAAGGACACTGCGTCTTAACACCGGTATGTGCCCACTACTGTGTGCCACCCAAGGCTCACCGTCGCCCGGGTCACGCCGATCACAAGCCTCGCTGCTAGATCTGAACTCTTTGGTTCTCCTTACCTTGGGTTAGTCCGGTTCCAGTAGACCACGTACCGGTCCGAAACCACCTTGGAGTTCGGGTCCTGTCCGTACACGCACATCCCTACGAGGACCAGGACGAAGAGTACCAGCAGCATGTCCACCTGCGGCATGTTTGTCCCCCGACTACCCGAGTTCAGGCGTCGCTTTTCGGCTGCGAGTGAAGCGGCAAGTCGCGCGTGTCCCTTCGCTACAGCTCCGCTCGCCTGTTCTCTTCTCGGCGTTTAGTTCATCCAAACTCACTCCCCACTGTCTTGAGAAATCTTAAAGTTTGTTTTAAATCTGAAAAAAGAGAACAAACATCCAGAAAGTAGCGTTCCAGATTCCGTGTTTTTTTGCTCCGCGGAGGTTTTGTCCAATGTAGCGCTGATTTTAAGCACAATATGTCGGTAAGAAGCCGCGCTGAGAATAGTAATTGCGGTTACTTTGACCCAGACGCTACGATGTGAACTCTACAACAGCTCAGAGTGAAGTGAGCGTGGTTGGCAGACCGACAGACCACCTACCGCCCCTTTCCTCTCTCTCCCGCTGTGACAATAGGGAAGACGGCGCACTGTAAAAATGAGGCAAGATCATTGGTCCAAGCATGCGGTTAGTAAACTATGCTTTGGTCCTGGATTGGTGCCAATTTTTAGTTTATTATTTATTATTTGTTTTTTTATTTCTTTATTTTTTTGTAATTTTATATATATATATATAATTTTGGATATGGATTTGAGCTGGATGTGCTGTACAATCCAAAAAACAAAACAAAAAAAATTATAAACTAAAAATTGGAATATATGTGTATTATTTGTCTAGAGTCCAAACTTATATGTTATTCGATTGGTTGACATAAGGATTTGGGCTTAAGTCTTGATTTGGTCTAATCTTTCATGAGTCTAATCCAGTTTTTCTCAAGCTGTATTTGTTACCTCCGCCAAGGAGGTAATATTTTCGGTAGCGTCCGTCTGTCTGCCTGTTTGTCCGTCTGTCTGTTCGTCTGTAAGCAACACTACTCAGAAACTACTGCTTGGATTTGGATGAAATTTTTCAATAAAGGTCAGGAATGACACAAGGAACAATTGATTAGATTTTGGGAATGATCTGGATCACCGTCTGGATGGAGGGATTTTTGAAACCTGCTGCCCTTGAGTGCTTTCTAGTTTAAAATAGTCTCTGCTTTTAGTCCTAGTTTGTCCTTGTTTAGGCAGAGTACCCCAGATTAATTCTGGTTTTATTAGGGTACCTGGTTTACTACCAGCGTCTATTGTTTTTTTGTTTTTTACAAGGTCTGGATTGAGCCTTAGTTATTTAGTCCTATAGTAATAATCCTCAAATAAGCCTATAGGGCCTCGTAATATTCTTAATTCTGGTCATTTTTTTATAGTGTACAGTGCGCTCCCGCTTGGTTTCGGTTTGAGTGACGGCTCCTCGTCCTCTGCGCGTGCCCGTGTCTGTCTGTGCGCGTCCATGTGTTGGAGGGGCAGAACCCACAAGCTACTCCAGGCTTCCCCCCCTGCACTCAGGTCTGTGTCAGTCAGGGGGGGCTATATATAATAGAGACTCATTGCCCCTCCCAGTGGACACAAGAGGAGTTAAATAATGTGTTTACTACTGCCATGATTAAGAAGTAATTATGAAGATTGATAATGATGTAAATTATACATTCCACAACAATCACACACATTCATAGATTTGGGAAAGCTGGGTGAAGTGTCTTGCCTGACTCGATGGTGGACCAAATCTGTGATAAAACACCTATTACTAAGGGCCACAGGCAGATTCTCTTTCACATTGTGCCCCTCTATATTATAAACAATGTATGAGTATGAGTATGTAGAGTCACATGCAGTAAAAAAGACATTATGGGCCAATTGAGTAATTGCTCTGTGGGCCGCATTTGTTTGGACACCCCTGTTGTAAGTGGTACATATCGGGACAGTGTGGGACATGTTACAAACACAGTGAAGCCGTTATGATTAAATATTATTAAATGAATACATAATTGTCAACAAGCTGCTTGTGATCATCATCCTCAGAGTCTATTTCTAATCTGACAATATAGAGTCATGAACACATACAAAGGAAATCTTGATGAATGAATGATTTAATGTGGGACACAGTCTTTTCTTTTTGGACATGGATTTGAGCTGGATGTGCTGTACAATCCAACACAAAGTGGGACATTTGGTCTGCTACACCCACAAACCACCTACATGTGAATATAATGATGGTGAATGAAGTCAGAACTGCTCTCTGTAGAACCAGTCTGTCAGTGAGGTTGTTATGTTGAGTAATTGCATTTGATCGGAACTGGCCGCAGTAATAACACGTATGGGATGAATCATATGGTTTTAGTTTCTAATGTCTTGTTATGAATCACTTAATTGTGGGAATGTTATGGCAGTGTCCCAGCAAGTTGAATGAGCCGTTTGACAAACTGAGGCAAAAGAATAGAAGTGTGTTATCTGAATCTGATACATGTAAAAATAAAAACAGCAACTGATAAAATGTTGAAGTAGAAATAAATAGTGGGCTATTATTACTGTCTAACCCTGACAGAAGTGCAGCACTCTGCTCTCAGTTCTACACATATCGATCTGGGATGGCTCCTGTAGAAAACATTCAGAACAAGGAGGAAGGTTCAGCAGCATGAGGTTACCGTCAGCACAAAAACACACTGGTGTGATATGATCATGATGTCGATGTCTTAATTAACACAAATGATGTTCAATTCAGTTTTTGTGATGACTCAATCCAGAACATTTGAGCTGCAGGTTTCACTCTACACTCATGTGACCAGGCGGGCATCATCATGTGACCCATTTTGGTCTGCCTGGACATCCTGTTTAGGGTGTTTCATGACGCTGGTACGTAAAGGTAAGAATATTGTACCATACATGTGAAAAATGTATAGTAATGATAAAAGGCCATGGGAGATGATGTGTCACACAATGACAAGCTGCAGATGACATCATTATACTGGTGTATATCCAAGTGTTAAGTGCCTTTCATAAATGACTACAGAACGTTTACTCCGTGTGTGTGTCTCCTGGTGAAACCAGACAGACGTCAGTAGTGGTAACTAAAGGTTTGGTCATTACTGATGAAAGGGAAGGACTGAGCAGCTGTTTCTCTTATCGTGAGGTGAATGTGTAAAGCTATCACTGTTCATCAGGGTTCCATACATTAACTGCCCTTCACTGAGCAGGAGGTCCATGAGCTTATGCGTGCATAGCAAGAGCAACATTGAAATAAAACAGCTGACTGTTAATAGCAGAGAGCAGCCATTCCCAAAGTCAAGAGTGCTGCGGCCCCCGAAAAAATCTAAAAATGTTGTGCCCCTCCTCCGCCCAAATGTTAAATCTTAACACAATAATAATAACACTTAATACAAACTGAGTCACCTATTTCACTGAAATGTATTTTTAAAACATTGTTAACAGCACCGTCTATCACCAATACATAGCTTTAAGAGAATATGTTTTGAAAAATTATATAGTTTAGTTGTCTACTAAATATCTTTCCCTCTAGTCCCCCAGTTTGGGAACGACTGGAATATACAAACACAATGGGCAAATGTGCAAGCTGTTTGTAAATACAGATTTATGGATGTCATAGTGATGTGGACAGGGGGTGTGCATGATGCACATGAAACTAATCATTGGATTCAGTCATTTGTTGAGATTGAAAATGTCAACGGTAGGCCGTTTTGATCCAAATGCACTCTAGAGCCTCCACACAGTCTGAGTGAATGCTCCACCAGCTCTGCTCTCCATCTCCACTTGTTCATTTGTTTGTGACGATGCTGTCATCTCAGATTCAAGAGGCCCTTCCATATTCATCAGGCTGAAGGTCCTGACCTCCTCTGGACACAAACGCAGCACACCAGACCAAGCTTTGAAGCTGTTCTTTTTGTGCCATATTCATTCATTAGTGGAGATTCATTAAAGCCACACTTACATCTGTCATCTGATCAGTCTGCTGCATCACAAGAACCCACACTGAATGTGTCTGTGTCTGTTTGACAATATTCGGGGATAAGCCAGTATATATTCATCTGTCTTTATGCATCTTTATCCGTCTGTTAAAAAACATGGCCACATGGTAACTTTCCCACAGTGGCTGTAACTTGTAGAAGTGCTTCAAAACTCGGAACTCATACATATATTCAGGAAAACTATGCAGTGATTCAATAAAATGGACTTTATCCCAATTAGCTCTAGTTTTAGTGGCTGTATCTGTGCTGTGTTGGACTAAATTCACTTGCAGTTATCACCTATGTATTTTTAATAATAATAATAATGCATTAGTTTTATATAGCGCTTTTCTCAACACTTATTCATTCACTCCACACTCACACCCGGTGGTGGTAAGCTACTTGTGTAGCCACAGCTGCCCTGGGGCACACTGACAGAAGCGTGGCTGCCAGTTTGCACCTGCGGCCCCCCTGACCACCACCAAACACCAATCACACAACCACATTCATTCATAGGCAATGTGGGTTAAGTGTCTTGCCCAGGGACACAACGACAGTGTGCGCTCAGATGGCGACTCGAACCACCGACCCTCTGGTTGAAGGACGAGCGCCTACCCACTGCGCCACTGTGGCCACTGCCGCTACCTGTTAAGCTCTATCTTAGTAACAATGGGTGACAGTGACTATGGGCCTGAGGAGGGGTACATTGTAAACTGTTAGTTGCTGGATAGAACAAACCAACCATTCATATTCATTCACAAGAGGCAATTTAAGAGTGACCAATTCATCTACAATATGCAAGTATTTGGGTGGTAGGGGGAAGCCCAAAGAGAACACACAGTAACACAGGGAGGACATGCAAACTCCACTGAGAGGGACTGTGTGTTGGCAGGCCTAAAGGATTGAAACCTATTGTGTAACATCCCAGATGCGATGACCAACAGTGTGTTTATTAAAATAATTATTAAATGTGGAGGCGGTCATCTGATCTAATACGAAACTCTTTAATAAAACTGTCAAAATAAACCATTCACTGTTGATCCAGACAGAAGCAGAGAGCAGCTCCTCTGAGACAATAAATAGCGAGGACTAGGGCTGCTCAATTTTGAAAAAACTAAATATGTTCTAGCAATTTTTATGATGAATGTGATGTGTTTTCAGATCCATGATTCAGTCTACTGCACATTTTAAACCTGCCTAGAAGCATAACCAATAGAAAGAAGTCTAAAATATTAACTGGTAAACTTCATCACATGCCTTTCAGAACATGTTTGTAGATCCTCCAAGCTAGTTTTTACCATATATTTTGTTTGGTGCAGAAGCTTATTGATTATAAAAGGCAGCCTTTGTGATTTTAGTAACTGCGACCGTTAACATTGAGATTTTGATTAACTGGGCAGAAGTATTATCATGACAAAATTACAAACTGAAACTGACAAGATGATGTACGTGTGCAGTCGTGGAAATCCACAAATTTGCTGATAATAATTTGTCCAATAAAAATTAAGAAATACATCTAACATTACCCGCAAACAATTACTCAGTAGTCTTTTTCAACTGGTACTTTATACTTTTTTAATTGAGTAATACACTGTTTTTTTCAAACATGTTACTCTTTTTATTCCTATTTATGTTCATCAATACTGACCTCATTCTTTCCTTATTATTATTTACCTAGTTTACAGGAAGTATCCCGGGATCTGACTGAAGAGTGGGACAACATCAACAAGCTTGTGGACAGTATACCACGACGTCCTGCTACCACTATAGCCTGAACACAGTTGCCCTGAGACAGACTGATAGAGAAATTGCAGCCATACCACGCTTACGATCTATCTGACTACTACAACAACATAATACTCAAGGCTTTAGGCAAGGTTACACATCACATTCAAAGACACATAGTATGAGCATTGACAGTTCATTTAATTATCATTAAGTGTTCTAACTAAACACTGGGTGGTTTCCTAAAGCTCAGCTGCAGTAGTGAGTGATAAATAATGGTATGGTCTAAACATACAACAGAGCTCAGAGCGTCATCGCATTAGTCACGTTAGAACAACAATGACAGAGGAGTGTCAGTCACTGTGAGTCAGCAACACAGGCAATTATCAATCCAACCAAATCCAAAATTTCACTGATGGCCTTATACAGAGCAAAGTTATTTTAGTCCCTTTCATTTTTTTCCACCACCACAAAAAAAACAACATTTCATGCTTAGTTTTTATTTATGAATATTGTTTTGTTTATTGTTTTGTTTGTTGTTTTATTTATTTATTTATTTATTTATTTATTTATTTATTTATTTATTGTTTGTTTGTTTATTTTATTGGTTTTTATATTGTTTTGTTTATTGTTTTTGTTTTTAGTTTGTTTTTGTTTATTGTTTTATTTATTTATTTATTTATTTTTTATTTATTTATTTAATTTTTGGGGGGGGGTTGCTTAACAGAACATTCTAACAATGGGAAAACATCAAGAAGAGCAGAAAGTGACATTAGGCAATCCATCATGGGTCTGCAAATGAGCTCTACCAACTGAGCTAATTGAAACACCTCATGCCTAGTTTTAAAACAAAGATCAAAACTGGAGCTAAGCCTGACTAATCCAGGTCTAAGTTATAGTTAAAAAACATTACTTTGTGCCTTCATGCCCAATAGTCAGAACTAGAGCAGTGCCACACCTGGCTCATGCACCAACGAGCCACTCTCACTGAAAACAAGGGTCACCATCATACAAACACCTGGAATCCAATGTTTGTTTAAATATTTAGTTTTGGGATACAAGTGCAGATCAGAGGTACTGTATACGGAGAAGCCAGCATTACTCAAAATATTTTTACTTGAAGCAAAAGTAAAAAGTGTGGTGATACTTTAAAGGGAATGTGTTACCACTCACCACTGATCAGAACTGAACCAAAGACTAAAGTTAGTTAATATCCTTTTAATCAGAGGTGTCCACTTCAGTCAAAGTGGGACAGATAGTCCAAGGGCAGACTTTCAATCACTTATTTTTCACATATTTTATCCATCCATCCAACATTACATTACATTTTGCAATTGGAACACACTCTATTTTTAGCTAAGGTACAGTATAATACTTATGGCCCTTTTCCACTAGCTCTACTCGACTCTACTTAACTCAGCTCAGTTTTATTCGGTTTGGTTTTCCATGACTTTTTAGAACCGTTTTATTGTTGCCGGGATACCGCAAGGGGCCGTAGTGACGTCTTATATACATGACATAAACAAACACAATGGACACGAGAGGTAATGGTGAACTTTATTCTGACTTTGTGGCTTTTTATCACTCGAAAGTAGACTCAGAAAATGCTGCAGACAGTGAGGTGAAATACTGTTGACCGGTCTGGACGTCACATTTGAGGGCTGAGAAGATACTAGAAAAGTTTGTCTAGAGGATGATACTAATAATACTTTTTGCTCCTGAATCCAGAATATGAAATACTGCAGACTTGCAAATGAAGTTAAGATCTGCCTTAAGAGCACATAAAGCTTTTTGCCGTTTGATGGTCGTATGAAATCTTATCCTGTGCCATATTTGGCCTCTGGGCCCCAGTTTGTCTGTCCTAAACCAACCCTAATGCGATCTGCTGCGACAATGGAGGCCGAACAATGAAAGCACATGGACTAAATGTGTGTAATCTGAGCGTGGGGAGGCTGAAGATGGATGGTGAAGGCTCTGGAGGAGCAACCCTGAGCGTGCACAGAGCAGTTCCACAGTGTTGGGGGAGGGGGGAGGCACAGCTGAACACACAGATGTGTCCCACAAACAGAGTAGTGATTTAGTATGAATCACTATCATGCCCTTTCTCTCAGGCCTTTATTATCACTGTGACAAGATGCTCTGTCACACCAGCCTTTGTTCAACACTCAACACATATGACACTACGACATACGACATATGACAGACTGGTTAAACTCTGGGCTGGGAAACCAAACGTTTCTTCTGTATGTAACTTTTCAAGATCAGAGCTTGACATTAACTTTTTTGCTCACTGGCCATTTACTAGCTACAGTGTTAGGTTTTTTTTTACACGTGTAAATAGTCCTGTTCAAGATTCACAATAGAAGAATAGACTAACAGTTTTGAGGTTGCATATACTGTTAAGGCGTAAACTAGGGCTGGGCGACATATGGTAAAAAATATATAACATCAGGGTTTATTACAGTTTTTCTTAGTGGCTTTGGTACATTTCTCAGATCAGAATTCTCAAAACTATGTCCCACCTTTACATCACTGTGTCACCTGTGCACATTTCTTCTTTGGTTCATCCAGCACATGATTATGCCAGATTCTCTGCTGTATCCAACATTATCAACTGCATGCATTATAATGGGTCTCTGTTGACAACATGTAGGCATTAGTTCATAGCATACGTCTTTGCATGCAAAATGGTTGAACAAGTTGTCATAATAATATGTCAAGCTATTTCTATACATTTCCATTAGACTTTTTTCTAACTCTGTCCTGAATTGGTAAATTGATTCCAGGTCAATCTTGACTTTCTCTCACGAAGGTGCAGCTCGTGAACCATCAGCTGCCATGTATATTTACATCCGGAGAACAACACATTTTTACAATGTCTGACAATGGAAGGACAAGGAATTGGATGGGGTCAACACCCAGAGAGAAGAGGAAGAGGAGTGAGGCTGGGTGGGTGGTGGAGGAGTCGGGAGGCAAAACAGAGGAAGAGGACATATGTGTGGCTGTGTGATTGTGTGGTTGTTGTGTGGTTGTGTGGTTGTTGTGGGGTTGTTGTGTGGTTGTGTGATTGTGTGGTTGCGTGATTGTGTGGTTGTTGTGTGGTTGTGTGATTGTGTGGTTGTTGTGTGGTTGTGTGGTTGTGTGATTGTGTGGTTGTTGTGTGGTTGTGTGATTGTGTGGTTGTTGTGTGGATGTGTGGTTGTGTGGTTGTGTGGATGGGTGATTGTGTGGTTGTTGTGTGGTTGTGTGGATGTGTGGCTGTGTGCTTGTGTGGTTGTTGTGTGGTTGTGTGATTGTGTGGTTGTGTGGTTGTGTGGTTGTTGTGTGGTTGTTGTGTGATTGTGTGGTTGTGTGGTTGTTGTGTGGTTGTGTGGTTGTGTGATTGTGTGGTTGTGTGATGATGGTGGGACAAAGACATGATGTAACATAACCCCTACTCCTCAGTGCATGGGCTGGGAACATGTCACCGATTCAATCTTCACTCAATGACAAAATAGGGTAGCATTGGCTCTGATGGTACTAACCAAAAGCTGTAGGATCAAGTCCCACATGTTCATACTGCTGTTGTTCCTTGGGCAAGTCACTACACCAATCTTGTGTGAATGTGCCAATTGTGTAAAGGTATTGTAAGCTGCTACATAAAAACCATTAGGGATGCCACCAGAGTGTTAACTTTTGGACAATAGTGATATTTATATCGGCGAAACAACGATATTATGGAATCACGTCAGTCCGCGTCCGCAGATCCTAGCTGTGAACGCAATAACTCAAAAAGTCTTTGCCGGATCTGTTTAAACATTTGCACACAGGTACATGCCACAAAGACGCCGAACTGTATTGAGTTTGGTACTTCTATGAATAAATAATTAACAAATTAATGTTTTGATGCACTTTTATTGAGCCAGTAATTCTGATGAAATCTCATGAATTTTGTCACATTGATCCGGGCAATTGTATATTTAATGTACATAGGCACATTACAGAGGTCAAATAAAGAATGCCTCTATAGCGCCCCCATGTTTATGACCCCTATGGGACCCT
>JAVQKC010054068.1:0-21167 GCA_036025475.1 Philypnodon macrostomus
GGTCCCATTGGTAACAGTTGTAGCACGTATGGGCAGACGTACGGGGCAGACGTACGGGGCCGTTTTCGCCGATATACACCTTGCTGTCGGGGACGACAGCACAGGCCTAGTTATTTGTACACTTATTTTTAGTATTTTCTATTTAGTTTATTTATATAAAAAAACTTTTTTTCTTTCTGTTTTTGAATTGGTAAAATATTAAGGAAAAAACAACACTAAAAATAATAGTGTTAAAAATAATATGCAGTGGCAACCACAACTTTCTCTCTTCTTTTTAGTGAGTGCTTTTAATACAACTAGAATTATATATAGCATATATAAAAGACAGACACAATTTGTTGATTTATTAAAGGCAGAAGGCATATGAAGTGATTTTCTTTATTTCTAAAGCAAAATATTTTTCTCCACACAATAGGAATGGAACTAGAAATGTTAACATAAATTGAGCACATTATTATTCCTCAGCCTCAGCTTCGTCATCCTCTTCAGCCTCTTGGTCTTGTCCTCTCTCCTGAACATCTGAAGGCTCTGTGTGAGTCTCCTCCATTGGCTCCTCAGGCTCATGTTGAGGTGATGCAGCCTCCTGTGCTCCAGCGGACTCCATCTGAGAAATATAAAAGGTTAACAGAATATTGAATACATTAACAAGACTAAAAAGATCCATTTGAGATTAAACACAATGATACAGACACACTGATGAAGACTACAAATCAAGTATATTTAAATTCAAGCTACTCTAAGATACAGGAGCCTGAATAACCTAATAGACTTAAAACAGCTTTTATCCGTGGTACCACGAATGAAGACGTACTGACTGAATTTACTTTACACTGGTTATACAGGGCATTCTTAATGTTTTACCTGAGCAACAGTTTTCACAACTTCTTTGTGTGCAGCTTCCTCCTGCTCCATTGGCTCGTCCTCCTCGTTTTGTTTCTGTTCAGTTGGTTCAGCCACATTCATTGCGAGAGCAGGACTCTCTGCTGCGGCTGGTTGAGTAACTGGTTCAGTCTGAAAAATATACAACAAATACATGCTCTTGCCTTTTTCCTTACCAACAAAAATTATGTTACTGTATAATTCATATATTAGTACCTGTTTTTCAGGCTCCACAGGTTCTGGTTTCTTATGAGCCTCCAGAACTGCCATGATGGAGTCAGGTACATGAGCTTGCTATAATACAGAAAAAAAATCATTAAGGAAAATATTCACACAAACAAAAACAGGCTTATTCAAACAAAAACAGGCTAATTGTTGTATTGTAACAGCTCTTACCTGAACAGGATTAAAAGACTGGACATGTTGCAGAAGGAGATCTCTCATTTCGGGGCAACGTTCAAAAACACTGTTAAGTTGAGGTGGTGGCAGCTGAAGGAGCACATTGTACGACTGAGGTTTGGTCCTCTGGCATAACTTCACAAAACCCTCCCACACTTTAGGATACTTCCACACCTGCAGGATAGAAAGAAAGAAACTCAAACGGTGGAACGTTTTAGTATAATTTCACAGACTGGTTGAAAATTATGCTTCTTCTTTCTACAATGTTATAATATGGTGAGTGGTTCTCGGAGCTGAGGAGACACCAGAGGCAAATCTGAGCGTTTATACCAGAAGTGAAAACAAGTTGACTTTACTAACCAAGTTACTTGAGTCATAACCACCCCTCAAAAAGCAAAGAAATCTCCTTTAAAGTCTAACTATTCTTTAACTTGGATGAAATGGTGTTCCATAAAGATTGTAGTAAACTTTCAAACTTTGATTTCTATACAATACAGCACCTTTAAAATTTGTGATTGGTAACGATTAAATTGTGCCCTTTCAATTCAAAATTGTATGCATAGTTCTATACAGTGTGATTGATGTCTTTAACAGTTAAAATATGTCTAGATTTCACATACATGTCAACATTCACATGTCAAAGCAGAATTCTTAAATATAGTTTTCTTAAATATATTTACAATTTCTTGCATGGTAGTATCACAAGAATGCCTGACCAGCACAACAGGTTGCAGAGTACATTTGTATTTTTTACACATGGTACTGACCTGTTTACCAATAAGGCGTGATAGGATGTTCATCACAAAGCCGATAAGTCTTGGATACATGGTGAGGGACTGAATAACTGTTCTCATAAGAAGCATTGGAAGTGGGTTCAGCTCCATCAGCTGCTGCATCACGACTGCTAACACTTCAGATGTATACACGTTCCTCTCCCCAAAGCACAGGTTAGTGGCTGCAATATTAAACCACACAAACTAAGCATATATTTAGGAGCATATATGTAAATGTTAAAAAAAGGCTTTACACATGTCCAGACCTTTTATAATAGACTTCATGTCACATTTGCTTGAGTCAATGTTGTGTAACGCAATCAGCAGGTCTCCAGGAGTAAGAGGGGACACTGACGAAGTACCCTCACCTAAAAACATTACAAATTAGTAATCCATATAATGTTGAAATAACACTGACAATAATACCAGGAAACCTTACTGTGTTGTGTGCCCAATAGACGATTGAAAACTTCCTTTACTACAATTGGGTTGAGTTTGATCAACTTAGGAAGAGCCTGGATAACTTCACTCTGTTTTAGACAAAATGGGAATGTTTAAGGGATACCACCAAATCTTATAATTGACATTTTAATAGAAAAATGTAATAGCTAAATTTATTCCAAACGTATTATACAATGAAAAGTGTCTAGTTTTGTGACATTAAACTATAATGGATGTAAATTTCTTCAGAATGATATAGAAGCACAATTTCTTACAAATCAAAATGTATACAATATTCTCAGATATAATATAAAATAAATTACAGCTTGGTACACATCTATAATTGTCCAGGATAAAAAAATACATTAGATTAATTAAGCCATTGCATTTATAACACCTGGCATTCTTTAGACAGTGTGCTTTCAGAGCCACATTACCTTTTCTAAGCCATTTATGACCGGGATTAGGAATCGCACATCCGGCACTCGCTTGTGGTAAAGGTCACGCACCCGCTCCACCAGCTCTGGAGACGGCGGCACTGAACAAAAACATGACAATGACTTTTCACGTGACCCTTTTCATTTAGATTCGCGCCATTATTTCCAAGCGCTCACTTCTAATAACTCTTAGGGATTACTCACCTTTGTCTGTTAAAATATGGAGGCAGCGAGTAACAAGTGTCTCGGCTCCTTTTGGGCAATTTTCAACCAAGAGCAGCAGTTCAGGGGAGTTCATGCCCATCCCACGAATCTAGAAAGAAATGCAGGGGGAAAAAAAGCCAGATATCAGAGACATCCCATAAGTCATCTATTAGTATTGTCAGTATTATAAATAATATAACTGAGCATCTTGATACAGGTGGTTTGATTATTAATGTCTTTTTTTACATAAAGAATATTGGCATTATTGACTGTCGCTAATGTATTTGGTTCTTGTTGCTATGTCTGTAATTTAACTCACAGGTTGCTCTATAGCCCTCAGTACGCTGCGTTTGATGTCAGCGATGGCTTCTGTGTAGACGGCGGCCAGCTCATGCACCAGACGATGGTTCAGAGGAAGCAGGGATAAATACAGGAACAGACACTGCCTCACTGTCTCTTCAGTCCAAGGGGCAGCCACCTCTGTTTAACACATGATTATCAAAGCTTTTACATTCATTTTTCATTTTCAAATTAATAAATTCTGGCTGATTTCGTGACAGAGAGCATTGTGTGCTACTTTTTGATCTAAAACAATTGCACAGTACTGTATCCTTGTACCCCACCTGTGTCCTTGTCTGCCCCAAAAAGGAGAGAGGGAGGATTGGGATGAACCAGCAGCTGCATGTAGTTCAGGGCAAACTTCTCTATGTATTCTCTGAGATGTTCTTTCTCATACATTCGCTTGAGAAAACCTAAGGCAGTTGTGCGCACCTAAAAATAAAACAAAAATACAAACATAAAAATACAAACAAAACCACAATTTATAAAATTATATTATTATTCATTACAGTTAATATATATTGCTATTAAAAAGCAATGTTTCTGACCTTCTCCTTCTCATGAGAGCTGAGATCTAGAAGCACATGAAGATACTGAAACTGCCTTGAAGGACGCTTGCTGATAAGCTCTTTAAGAGTCGTCATGCCCAAATAGACCCGTGACTAGGAGGAAATATATAATATAATATAATATAATATAAGTGTTATCATTGATTTCTATTGGCTAAGTTTTCAGGTTATTTTACCTCATCCTCACAGTAGCGCCTTATTACGTCCAGTGCAGATTCTGTTATAAGAGGAGCCTCGAGGACCAGTTTAGTGAAAAGCCTGTTGATGTGCAACAAAATAGAAATAGAGTTACACATTATAATAATAATGTATAATAAATGTGGTAATGAGATTAAGAGCTTTTGTAATGCTATAGAATGAAGTAAGAAAAACCAAGTATTAACAAGAACTAAATTTAGGAGTACATGAAGACATGGATAATCCAAACTACAGTTCAACCAAATTCTTTTTTTCCAAAGGCAAATATTATATGTAATCTCACCCATCTCTCTGCTCTGGTTTCTCCTGCAGACCTGACAGTAGTGTAAAGAGACAGTTGTCGTAGCTGTCCAAAAGTCCTGTTGGCAACTGACTGAGGTAAGTGTTGTATTCTTGATAAAGGAGAGAAAACGCCAGATCACTCCTTGTCCGAATGTCGTCCAAAATGAACTCCAACACGTCTCCTTTCATCATCCCTTCAAACTGTGTCACTAATCTAGACAGGAGCTTTACTCTTACCTGTAATGAAGGGAGTTTAAAATTTAGTATTCAATCAATTCATAATTCAATAATTTATCTTTAAGAAACATTATACAGTGATGGCTTTAGTAAATGTCTAATATAAACACGTATTGGTAACAGCATTGCCTAACCAGTTAGATACAAAAGTAACAATACCTACATTTATGTTTTTGAAAGATCACAAATACTGAATATAAATGTTACCTAATCAATTAATTTTAGGGTTAGGGTTAGTGCTAGGTTCTAAAATAAAACAAACAAAGTAGCCTTCAGGGACAAATATAGGACGTTATTTAAATCAATGAACTTATCAGTTTGTGGTCTAATGTCCTGGTTACTCTATCTGGACATGCGTTTTTGTAGTGTTAGGGCAACTTTGATAAACCCTTTACTACCCTGAGATTGGTTAACTTACGTGAGACATGCCACTTTGAGCTATAGGCCTCTCTGAATGCAGTATCCGTTTGATCGCTTTAGAGCTCAGGTTTTCAATCTGTGAGTCTGTCAAAGGCTGGATGACATCTGCCAAACGAAATACCTTTTTCCTGCCGCTTGCCCCAGTCATTCTGTTGAATACAAAAATCATATTTGCTAAGTGTAACATACAACTGGTTTTAAAACATTAGAGTTTCCTTGCCCAAACTCACTTGGTCTGTGCAGTAGGAAGAATAGGTTCAGGAAGTCTCTTAACCACTGGTGCCTCTGGTGCTTTCTCAGCGTATCCTCCGACCACAGAGATGGCCTGGCCCGTCAAGGCTGGAATCTTACGTTTTATAAGCAGGTCTTTGACAGCACTGTCTTCAGTACCCTCCTCTTTGATGGTATCATCTTTGGCTTTGCTCTGCTCAAGACCTAAGATGAAATGTAAATAGTATATTTTTATATAGTATTTGTTTAGTCATTATGTAAAATCTTGTATTTGAGATTTACCTGGACCAATGCCAGCAGCAGTCATCTGTGTGGCCATTAGTCGAGCTAAATGTTTAATTTGTGCGTCAGTGCCAGCAGATTCAACAGGGGTATACGTGGCCTGGAAGGAGGCTGGCATGACATCCGGTAGATACACCATACTGATGAGCACCTAAGGGAAAACAGACTTAGGGCTTAGTTTGAGCCAGCATAACCACCAGAAAGTAAACAACATTAAACAACACTGACCAGGTTGGCTACATTCTCAGGTGTGAGCAGAGGGCGCAAAAATTCAGCCGTGAGGTCCATGGAAGACTGTGCCACTGGGGCCGGGGCAGGTTTAGGGACCGGCGGGGCAGGCTCCTCTTTGTCCTCATCATCCTCCATCAACGCCGGTTCTGAAAATACATGGACGCATGAAAGTGAAAAAGAGATGATCACACTTTTTTTTTGTCTTTATTTGAAGGGATAGTGTACAGAGACATTATGCTCACAAAACAGAGATGTACTGCACCAGATTATAGCTAAACAGCTAGTTTCCATCTGCAGTCCCTGGGCTGAAATCACTGAAATCTTCAAACCTGAGCTAAATAGTCTCCCTAATGTAATACTTAATGTTAATCAAATTTACTGTAATTTACAACTCACCCATCTTGACCTTCTTCCCCTCTGTGTACTGTTCATGTCGTGTTCGTTTTCGTTGTTCGCGGAGGACAGGAGTGTAGCGAGTGATTTCACTTTGAGGCATCCCCAGATCCAGAAGCAAAGTGCTGATCTGAGCCTGAAACTCCAGGCTGCACGGATGTTTCAGCACCGCCACCAGGTGGAGCTTTAGGTTCTTGCGGACACTGCTCACCTGAGATTTGGCTAGGGTGGGCGGCAGGTTTGCTGAAAGAGACACATACATAAAATGATGGCTACATATGTTTTAAGAAGCTGTACATGTTTACACTAATATTTAGAGTTAAAAAACTTAGACTTAAAAAATTCTGTTTTGGCCCACTGACCATTTGGAAACCACAGCTTTAGTGTACTTAATTAAAAAAAGTCCCAGAACACTCACCATGCAATGTTTCATAAGCTTGCACTACTTCTGACATGAACATTGGCCTTTGTCGGGCGATAGTGGCCAATGAGCCCAGTGCTGTGGTGAGGTTGATGCTGGAAATGGCTGGATGCACCATAAACTTCAGCAGCTTTTCCAACGCAGACTTTCCCTCTTCACACAACACATCTGTTTGGAGAAATTGTCAAATTAAAAAAATCAAAGGCTTAGACAATGTAGTATCAGTTGTACTAGTGACCATACCGTAGCGAATGTATGAGTGGTCTTTAGGTACTTTGTCCAAACTGATATCATTTTCTTGCCGTTTGGGAACCTCTGAGTCTTGGATTCGAGGAGACAGCGTGATGATTAATGCTTCTGTGAATTTGATGGCATGAGTTCGGACACCATCGTTTTCGGAGTCGAGCATCACCAACACCTCTCCCTTCATTTGTGTGAGCATATCCCAGCATGCCTCCTGCATGTCGGATACAGTTTTGGATCGCACCAGCCACTGCAATGATGAGAGCATGGAAAAACAGTTATATACATATCCAGTGGTTGAGGGTTCACAGTGCTGGTATGTTTTGAACTGCACTGTTTCTTAGAGGGTGTGTACAAAATTCGTTTTTATAATAAAATCAACATACCTGTAGAGACACTTTGTATAGCTGTGTGAGCGTGAGGATGCCTTTCTTTACAACATTTACACTTTCATCTTTCAGCAACATGTTCAGATTGGCAATCAGTCTCAAGAGGAGCTCATTGTCTCTTTTGCTGTAAAAAAAAATCATCAACATTACTCAATAAAAAATATTGATTGAAAAAAGATAAACCATCAACTTACCATGCTTCCTCTATAAACCCAATCACAAACTTTCGCACTTCCATGGATTTGTCAGTCTGAAATGCAATTATCTCCTGTAGATGGAATTAGCAGAGAACATACCATGAAATCTAGCGGTTAATGTTTGTTTTATGTATTTATGAGAAATGACGACAAATAAAGCTGCATCAAATATTGTATAAATGTTTACTTACATCTAAGAAATTATCAAGAAGAGAGGGGTCCTTGTTGATGATAAGCTCTTGCACCTGAAAAGGGAAAAAAAACATTAGGAACTTAATAATTCATCACACATTTGTTTTTATGAATGCAACAGACCTGTTTGAGCACAGCCAGCTTTTCATCTGTGGGAATCAGTGCTGCTTGATTTAGAAGATCCACTACCTATGAAATAATATCACAGTTTAACCATTCTTATTTAATCTTGGACTCTACAGTTTGTGTACTATACATAGGTTAGAAATGTTAAATGTTGTAGTAAACAAGTACAAGTTCATGTGTGTGATACGGTGCAATCTATCGTTTTCTCGCGTACCTTTTCGCTAGTAGTCATGTCGATATTCTGTTGGGGTTTGGGTTTAGTTTTGGGAGCTTCCTCCTCCTCCTCCTCTGTGAAGTTCATCGTGATTGCTTTTGTTTATACAACCAAAGGGAACTTCAAAACTCCTCTTACCTACGGTGAATGAAGGAAAGCAATGAATAAAACACAGTGGCAGGTGGAATAGCCAACTCTGGTGTCCTGATTGTACATGCTACGGTGTAATAATAGCTCACTCGTATGTCATTCATAACAATCTAACTATTCATACACCCAATGTGACACAAGTATGAAGCTAACTGTTTAGCCTTGTGCACCAGGGCCAACAATTACAAAAAAAACAGAAAAGCTACTTACCACTAGAAACACGCAGGGTGGTTAGTGAAGCCAGGAGTATATTTCGGCTCCTAATTCACACTATTAGTTATCATAATTAATACGAAATCTGTGATCTTCAGAGTAAATAAAACATGTTAGATTGAAAGAGCGGTACCTGTTCTTCTTCTACAGTAAAAGATTCTGTCTAAATGATAGCTCTACAGCCTCCTGGTGGAGACAGAGAGGCCATTACATAGTCACCTCCTAATTTATAACATAAACTTAGGTAAAAGTTTAATGATTTAATTTATATTAATTAGATATTAGTGCCAATATTTGCTTTGATCGTTTATACACTCTAGAATTGAGAATTGATAACTCTCTAATTCTGTCCTCATCTTAGCAGTAGGTGGCGATAACGCTAACACTATGTATTTTTTTTTAACCATGAAGAAAAAGCAAAAAAGCCTCAAATTCCCAGAATCCTCAACGTACGTAAGTGATGTCAGCTGATTACGATGCGGGCGGGTGTGCTAGTGTTTACAATCGTAGCCTGTCAATCATTTCCTTATTGTAAAAAGGACAACACTTTTGTCAATATATCGATTGCAGCATAAACATGTGAAGTCGACAATGGCGGATATCGACTGTCATTTCCCTGCACTCAGGTAAAACCGCATTAAAACATATTTCACTGTTTACAAGGAAGCGTAGCCCTTGGTTAGCTCAGTCAACTTTAAATGCTTTGGATATGCAGTTTGGAAAGGTAGCATTGTGGCATTAATTTGTACAAATATAGGTAAACATTTAACATATTCTCATTAAAATGGTAGAATGTATATTGTTTCTAATGCTTCTTGGCCAACAGCTGACTGAGTAAAAGCTAAGGTTGCTAGCATGACAGCCTGCCATCCAGGTTCCACGAAGGCTGAACATTTTGATCAGGAAGAAGTTTAGTTTTGCATTTTAAAGGCAGCTCATTGGGACCTGTATTGAGTCCTTAAACTGTGTGTCCGTTGTTATAGTTATGACTTTGCTTTTGTCTTTGTTCATTCTTCATTTAACTAAATTCAATTGGTTTGTTTTTGCAGTATTTTTTATTTTTTTTATATTTTATTTTTTCCAGCAGCCGTTTAATAAAATGAAAAAAATAAGTTAGGACTCAATCTGGCCTGATCCTAAAAATTAAAGACGGGGCTCCAAACATTGCTGAACAGCTGAAAGGTATATAAGGTCTATCTTAAGACAAACATCACCTGTTGACAAAGTTATTATGTTTTATGCATGTATTTTGTTAGATGGAGTGGGTGTTTGTGATGAACCGGATGAGCTCACAGGGCAGCTCGTCTGTTCAGCGCAGACGCATGGCTCTGGGGGTTGTGATCCTGTTGCTGGTCGATATCATCTGGGTCGCCTCTTCGGAGCTCACTTCAGTAAACATTTCTACACACTATATTGTATATTTCTTAGCACAATGTAATTAGTGGAACCCTTTTCTTCTTCAATAACATTTTTATTTGCATGTCTCCAGCCCATGCAGAGAATAACTTTTTTTTTATCCAGCAATTTGATAGCTTATGTCAACTATAACAACAGATCAATCTACATGACGTATCTGCAACACCAACACTTGAATTAAAACCATTGAGACAATTATGTCAGAAAATAATACAAAGCTTAAATTGCCCTTGAACTGATTCAGGGTAACAGACAATTCGTTTTGATGAAATACCGACTACAAACAGCCTCAGTACATACATCTTATAATACATTTTTTCTCTTTTCTTTTTTCTGCAGTACATATTTAAGGAATACAACAAACCCTTCTTTAGCACTTTCACAAAGACGTCCATGTTCATGCTGTATTTGTTGGGCTTTTTGTTGTGGCGACCATGGAGGCAGCAGTGCACAGGCACACTCAAACGAAGGCACTCAGCATTTGTAAGTGCTTCTGGGACATATTTGATGCAGATTATTTTTTAATGGTCTTGTCTGGGCATATTATGTGTACATAATGTCAAATGTATCAGTCTGTGCTTGATAATGATGAGTAAATGTAGTTTTGATATAGTCTTAATCATACATTTAAAATCTTTTCCAGTTTGCAGATGCTGAGGCCTACTTTGCTCGGTGCAACAATGGCACAGCTGGGGACAATTGTTTGGTATGTACTTGTGTAACATATTAAACAACAAGAGATTAACTTAACACTTGATAACAACAGACCTTGGAGTTGATGATGCAATGTATTCTTGTCCAGAGTGAACCTCTATATGTGCCAGTGAAGTTCCAGGACATACCAGCAGAGACATCCTGTAGTTTAATTGGAGAAACCTGTAAGTTTGTGGTCATTATAATTTACAAAAGTTTTTATATGTTCATCTGTCATATTAGAAGCTTTTTCCCCACTATTTTGAAAAGCTTCACAACAACAGAGGGCAGTGGTGAGCTAACAGTGAACTGAAAAAGGCTTTATTTTAGAAAGTATAAATTAGTGTAGAATTTGAAATGGTAATAATAATAATAATAATAATAATAATAATAATAATAATAATAATGATGTATAGCGCTTTTTTCAGGACATCCAAAGCCACTTTACAATTACATTATTCATTCACTCCATACACCAGTGGTGGTTATGTAGCCACAGCTGCCCTGGGGCAGTCGGACAGAAGCGTGGCCAGTTTGCACATATTCCAACCACCACCAAACACCAATCACACATAGGCAAAGTGTCATGCTCGGGGGGGACTCGACCCTCTGGTTGCCTACCCACTGCGCCACAGCCGCCCTAAAATTACAAAACAGATTATTTATTTAGTATTATGGATTGCATGACTTAGTTAGGTCTAAAATGTCACAAGAACAGAACAGAATAGAACCACTGCACTATCCAATGCTTTTTTAAATTATAGTTAACAGAAGTTATAATACACATTTCAAATGCTTTGCATGTTCTCTATACATTTGGATGACCTCATTGTTCCTTCAGGGCTTCTTAAAACATATTGTGGCTTATACTATTACTTTTGTGAAGGAATAAGTAGGTCATTTATTAAACTGTGCTCTGTTTTGTGCCCTGTAGCCTCTTCTAAAAAGCAGCGAGTGCGTTTCAGTAACATCATGGAGGTTCGTCAGCTGCCTTCGACCCAGGCACTGGAGGCTAAACTGTCCCGAATGTCTTACCCCGCCGCCAAGGACCATGAGGCCATGCTGAGGACAGTGGGTAAACTCACCATCACTGATGTGGCAAAAATCAGCTTCTTTTTCTGCTTTGTGGTCAGTAAAATATTTATGTTTTATGTTTTATGTTTACATAAGCAAGCAAACCTCCTAAAAACTTCAGATAAAAAAAAAAACACTCACTGGCCATTTTTATTAAGTAGACCCTGTTGTGTTGGGAGAAGGGGTGGGGGTGGACTTGCTCGTAAACATTAATTTGATCTTTTTATGTGCTTATTTATATTTACATCTATACTAGGCTTCAAAAACCTATTGCTACTACAACCTTCTCCTTGGCTGTTGTTGATGATTAAATCAATTGGCTTGATGCAATGTAATGAAGTAATGAACCAAATACAAGTTGGTCTACCTAAAAGTATCCTGTTCTTAGTTTAAACAGTAGACCTGTATCTTATTTGTGTTTCAGTGGTTTCTTGCAAACTTGTCGTATCAGGAAGCTCTGTCAGACACACAAGTGGCTATTGTCAACATACTCTCGTCCACATCAGGTGAAACTCACTATGGCAAACAGTATTTATTATTATTATTATTATTATTATTAGATTAGATAATGCACTTGAATCTGTAAATCTTTTCTGATACTTTTTATTTTTGGTTTCTTTTTCCATTCAGGTCTATTTACTCTGATCTTAGCATCCATTTTCCCCAGTAACAGCAGTGACCGGTTCACTTTGTCTAAGTTGTTGGCTGTGGCTTTAAGGTATGTGGTAAAGTATTTAGTTGTGAATCACTAGTGTCGAAATCGTGTATGGTGTGTAGCGTATTATGTTTCACAAGATTCTCAGAATAAGATTAGTGATATCTTTTATTATCTAACAATCAAATAGACTTAAAAAAATACTGTCCAAAGACTATTTTCTAAAAGGAATATATCAACATTTTTCAGTATGGGAGGAGTTGCCCTTGTCAGTCTTTCCAGTATGGATAATCCTGATGATAAAGGGGCTATAGGTATTCACAAGAAAACATTATCTGGTATTTTATTGAGATTGCTTTTTACATAACCTCGTCACATTTCCCTGCAGGTTCCTTGTGGTCTCTGGCTGGAGCCATACTGTATGCTGTCTACATTGTGATGATCAAGAGACGAGTGGATAGGGAGGATAAGCTTGACATCCCCATGTTCTTTGGTAGGTTTTCTGGGACTGCAGGTGCATTTCATCATGTTCTTACGCTGATGTTTTGTATGGGGTTTATTCTCTAAAATAAGTAATGGTTGGTAGAGTTGGTAATTTTTCCAATTGTTTCTTGCGCTTTCTTTACCAGGGTTTGTGGGTCTGTTTAACTTGCTGCTGCTGTGGCCAGGCTTCCTCCTCCTTCACTACACAGGCTTCGAGGACTTCGAGCTCCCGAGTCAGCTTGTGTGGACTTACATCCTCATCAATGGACTCATAGGAACCGTCCTCTCTGAGTTTCTGTGGCTTTGGTGAGCACTAACCTATTATTTCTGTGCTCTTCATCAAAAGAAAACAAAAAAAATCTGCTTTAGTCACATTAAAACTGGACATTCAATAGAGGCAATGTATATAAAATATAGAATGATGTATTACTGCTGTTGATCAAGTTAAATACAGTATTATCAATTAACTCCTGTTTCAATGTACATTCATCTTCCTTGTGAAACCCTTTTGAAATAGTGAAAAATGCAGTTTTGGTATATTTCAAACTCAAATTTATAAGATTATGCAGACTACATTAACTATATAAACCAATATTTTAACAATTAACAATACATCATTTGTATTTAGTTATCATGTTCTTAAAGTAAAGTGGCAATTTGTTTGTAGGGGCTGTTTCCTCACATCATCTTTGATCGGGACATTGGCACTGAGTCTCACCATCCCACTCTCTATTTTGGCCGATATCTACATGCAGAAGGTTAGTGTGAATTGCATTTTTAAAGCCATAAGAATGCATTGCAATGTGTGTGAGTCAGGTAAGTGAGTCATTGTAAAAATAATGAAATATTCATGGACTGCTTCTTGTTTGTGGGACAGGTGCGTTTCTCATGGCTGTTTTTTGCTGGAGCAGTCCCTGTATTTTTATCCTTCTTCATCGCTGCTCTTTTGTGCCATTACAACAACTGGGACCCTGTGTTGGTGGGACTCAGAAGAATGTATGCCTTCATCTGCAGAAAACACCGTATTCAGAGGTATGCTATTTAACAAACCCATAGCTTATTACTGTATGGCTGGACAAGACATATCAAATCTATGGTAGGCTACAATTAACAATTAACCTGTGTTGTATAAACATTACAGCCATGGTTCCCAGCATTGTGTGATCATATTGCATCTTTTTCTATATTATTAATTAAATCAATATTAGGCTTCAGATACACTATAAAAATACTGTTTATCCTGTCTCCATCACTCATTTAGTAAATCTAGTATAAGTGTATTTACTGACTTTATTACTGAACTTAGTTAGTGAGTGACAGTAGCTGAACATTTCCTGGTATCGACTAGTATTTGGTATGAAGTTAATAAAAAGCTGATTGTTGCTGTGTTTGCACATCACTGTCACCTCAATGATTTCAGAAAAAAATTATTAACTTGATGCAGTCTCACTCGCCACCACCATCCCCACAGCTGAATGACTCACACATTAGACACATTACAAACACATCAGATCAAATATTTGCTTTTTGAAATGTAATTTTAATTGACTTAATTTCCTTTAATTAGATTTATGTATTCATTATTTACCTAATTGAGGATAAGGGCATGCTTTGATATATTATACATTTGTAAACCAGGAAATTAAGCTTTTTGGCAATTAATGGATTATAGTTAAATTTCTAAACGGATATAAAAGGAAACAGGTCGTCAGAAGACAGAAGATAGTATGTGCCTCTAAATGTGAATTTTCAGTTTGAGTTTTGACCCTCAAGGGCTTTTGTAGTGTGTGGAGGGTTTTAAAATAATAAGGATGATTCCAGACACAACTAACATAAAAAATCTCTTGTAAAACCGACTTGAAAGTATCGGTATGAAAACCCAAACTGAAAGCGGGTATTTTGTGGAAAATAAATGCTAAACTTGAATCACTTTAGTTATCAGGTTATTACACATTAATCCCACATTACAAATTCAACAGTCACGTTCATCTGTCTGTGTTTATGTGAGGAGCCTGGGATAATCTTATTGCGCCACAGTCATTTTCCAGTGCACTGCTTCACAAGGTCAGACCTGGTAACTTTGGCATTTGCTAAAAGGGTAAACAGACGTGGGAGCTTAATGGGTGAAAAGGCCTTCCCAGACTCACAAAATGGAAGTTATGTTTTTTTCACTTCAAACGCAAACACATCTGGGAGTGAGATAATTAACACCTACCTATGTGCAAAGAGCTGTTGAAATATATCTCTAAGCTCAGTGATTAAGCTAAGTTTTAAAAATTGTGTTTGACAAGCTTAATCTGACAGCCCGTATTTCCATTACAGTACATTTGTAGTAATTATTAACCAATGACATTTACTTTAGTATATTTAGGGGGAACAAAGCATCCCAAAATTGAGTACCACTTTGGTCACACCTTGACCATGGTAGTGAAGTAAGAATTATTAAAAACCAGAGCTAAACAAACCATGGAGTATCCTCATGTTCACCTAGATTTTCTGAGGTGGTACCTGGTGACAAAGACATTGATTTGCCATACTAAACTGATGCATATCTATATACAGAGTGGAGACGCCTGTAATCAAATGTACATATACTTATCTGTTCCCCTGTGAAGACTTATTCCTTTTTGCTGAGGGATGATTGATATAATAATGCAGGTGGTCTTCTTCACGTTGAGTGCTGGATAATTCATTGACGGACTTTTTTTTTTTTTACCCAGACTTCCAGAAGACAGTGAACAGTGTGAAAGTTTAATTCCTCTAAACACCATCTCTCCACATGAAGCAGACTACTGTTCCTGATCAGCTAGCTCACAGTAAATATACACTCACACATTACCTTTCATTTGTCCTTTAACATAAAATTGTAATAATGTATCTACTAGCTTATGCCTTTTGTAAATATGGTACTGTGTACAATTTATTAGCATACAGTTAAACAAAATAGGCCCTAATCTGTCAGCGTTACTCCTAACATAAATCAATGGATATTTTAAAATACCTTTACTTGAGTATACATAATTGAGTACTTCTTTTATTCTATATACTATACACCGTCAGCATCAGCAGGCCAGAAGTTGTTTCCTAAGCATATACAGTATGTTTTACAGTACAGCAGGAGGAATCTGGCATGTGTCATCTCTTTGTGAGACACCTCCAGAGTTTAGAGCGAGCAATGAGTTGGACAGGATCATCACTGTGTAAATATTTAAGACTGCACACAGGCCACCCACTTGTTTAAGCACATCCGTCTCAGAGATATCCTCAAGTTTAGTCAGGCTTTTCTTATCTGTCTCACAAAGTAACTGCAGTGGAGGCAGGAGGAGATGTTAAACTCAGCATGTGGGCTTTAATAGATTAGTTACAAATGATAGTTTTAAGATAGATATAAAGCTGCCTCCTGGACATATACTTTTATTTAGGGCCTGAATTTAGTTTATTTGTACATTAAGTTATGCAGTACCGCCAAAAAAAAGACATTTCTAAACATTTATGTGGATTGGCTATTTAAGTCTATACCTGACAGTTCAGACTGAGGGTAAAGTAAAACAGTATTGATCACATTACAAAAAATCAATCAACTCAAATCTCATAATGTTACAGTTACTATGTGTGTGTTTGGTACGTCGAGTGATGACCCACACCTCACACTAAATAGAGCTTGTGTAATTGAATGGATATTTAGCCAATCAAAGATCCAGGTGCATGATAACACAAATATGAATCCAATTAAAAACAGTATTTGGGTAAACTACAACAGAACTGTCCATATTCGGGAATATTGGTAAGGGACAGGAATGAAACTCACTTGCTGAATAATACACTGGTCTAAACTTTTCTTCTCTTTGTCTCTTCCAGTTTCGAGTGCAGTGGTAAACTGATAAAATAAACTGACAATCTTTGAAAGACATTCACCAGTGCCTGCTCTTAACTCTATTTATTTTACTTCCCATGTGTTTGAGAGGAGGACTATTCAACACTACAAGCCTACTTTGGACATTTCAGACTTTCCTCTTACTACCACAAACTTCAAACTGGTGCTGGGCAGTCATTGTGAAGTGACCAAAACAAAATGGTTCAACTTGAAGATAGCTCATACAGAGGCTAAAATGCTGTGTTTTGAGATTTTCCACTAATTGTGCCCTGTACAACCTCTGTCCAGTGGCTTTTAAATCAACTCGCTGCTTATATTTTAAGTCTAAAGGCAAAAGCAATGCACACAGCAACTTTACTTGTCCTTATAACATAGTGAAGCTGCATTTGTAATTGTATTGAATTCAAATAGTACTGTTGCTAATTTAAGCAATATAAATATGGGCTAACCATTAGACCGAGATTACACTATGAATCTTAACACCGTTTATACTGTATGTATCAAGGCTTTCCAAAGACAAATTTTTAACTTATATTTCAACTAGATGGTAAAATGTACTTTTCATAAGCCTTTTCCACAATATTTTAGAATATAGTTTATTTGGATTAAATGGGTTAATGACTTTTGTGATGGTTTTGTTACCTGGCCCAGACATTCTTGGATATTGATTATAGTTTTGATTGTAATATGGGCTTTATGCTGAATTCCACATAATCAAATTTGTAGACGTCTCTGTGCCGTAATGGTCTTCTGCCTAATGATACAAAATGAATTTACCCTTTTACAGTTTGTAAACAACATGGGCTCGAATGTGAACTTTTTGGTGGGCACTGGCTGCTCAAAGTCAGCAAGGTCTGAAATGTCTCCCCAAACGACAACGACGATAGAGGGCAATATATAAAGTCACAAACACAGTATAGCGCGAATGTAGTTTAGTTATGTGGCCTTCAGAGTGAATCCTACAAATGAAACCACTAAAGATCATTATTTTGCAATTGTATTCTGTTTGCCTTGTAAATAATCATTTCAACTGTTAAAATTATTTCTATGTGCATTTGTTTATAAGTGTCTTAGCTTGTTGCAGGATGTAAACACTACAGTTGAAGGAGGATTTCGTCCATTTTGTGCGGTTTATCTTGTAAAACGTTTATTGTGCATACATCTTTATGGAGTGTTTTCATTGCTTATGGCGTTGACTGCACAGGAGCAGACAAGTCAATAACCAGCCTTTATGGGTCTACAAACGGCACTTTATGTGACATACCTATAGTCGCGTGTTGAATTCACTGTTGCACTTGTTGCTGTGCTTTCTGCCAATCAATCTCACTTCTGTCATGATTTCAGGCTTCTTCTTAGTTTACAAGTTGTATTTTAAAAATGCTTATTAGTTGGTTTATGGTGCTTTTAATTTCTGTTTGGGGTCAAGTGCAGTTTCTGTATTTTTATGTGTCTTATATGAAGATTTAAAGGCTGTGATTCACTGTAATTCTTGATTTACTATTTTATTATTCTGTTTTCTTATTTACAGAGCACTATTAAAACATACATTTCCACCTGTTTTTACTTATTTTTTTTGTGCCTAGTACGTGACAGGGATCCAAAAGTTGTGTATTTAACCTCCTAATAAGGCATAACAATTCGGCCACCTGCCAGTTTTGATCTAGCCATCAAAATTTGACCATCGCAATTTAACCCACTCAGAGCAGAGGGGTCATGATGAATAATAATTAGAGGTGGGACAAAATATCAATATTCCGATATATTGTATATCTTTTTTTGGCAATTACCGATATTGCAGGCTGCTGTATCAATATATCGGAATGAATAATATTTTGTATATTTCCCAACATTACTTGAAAAGTACTTCAATTTTATTTCTTAATTTGAGAAAGTATTAAAAGTAGTAAGTAAGTTGGTACTCTCTAACTGTATTTCTTAAAAAAGATGATCCACTCATTGGAATACAGTTTAAAAGCATTATTAGTTCCTTTAAAAACAGAGTTATATTATAAGTTATCATCTACAATATATCGATTATCACAGTATCACCATATTGTGATATTATCAGTATTGAGAGCCATGTCTCGCCTATCGTATTGAATTGTGGGGTACTCTGTGATTCCCAGCCCTAATAATTAGTTTGTTAGTCTTGATGTAGTAATGTAGTTTTATGTAGTTCGGCCTGTTTTTGGTCTAAATTTTAAGTATAAAAGATATTTACAATACATGTGCCATAAAGTTTGCCATGGACAAATCCTCACTAGGTGCAACTGGCTCCACACTGACTACACACTGACTACACACTGACTACACACTGACTACACACTGACTACACCTATAAAAGCTTGTAGACTTGAGGGAATGGACTTCTCTGGAGATATTGAATTAATACAGAATATAAAAAAATCACCAGTTAAACTACAAGTCCATTCAGAATAAGTCATTACTTTTGAACAGACTTATTTACCAAATGCTCATACTTTCTTGTATTTTGGCTCAAAGTTGTATATTATTGAGTGGTATGACATCCTACATTAACACAAGATTACACAAATGTGCTTAAAAACAACATTAGTACTGACATTTCCTTGATTATGTTATAGAGGGAAATGCTTTCCCTATGTTTTTCCCACATCTACTGATTGTATCCAGGTGATTACATTAAATGCTATATACATGAAGTGAAACATATAATTGAGTCATGATAATTATATTGGCGAAAACAGCGTGTCGCCGATATTATGGAATCATGTTGGTGTTCATCCGCGTCCGCGGCAATGAAACTTGGTACAGTGATTCTCCACAGTGTACCCAACATAAAATATTATGACCCAGTTACCTCTGTAGTGCCCCCTATAGACTGAAAGAACAATGAAGTTTTCAGGAATTATACAGAATTTGGCAAAAACATTTTTCACAAACATTCAGACAAATCAAAAAAGTGTTTGTCATTTGCCAGTTGTGACAGACGTATGGGACGATATACATCTTGCTGTTGGGGACGACAGCACAGGCCTAGTTTCCATATGAAAACATGAAACGACAGAAAACTCAAAAAAATGTATTACATTTATGTCAGTAATCTACAGGAAAAGTTTCAAATAGATGGCTTTATATTATTTATTTCACCTGTGTCTCGCCTTAAAGGTTTTTTAAATGCTTAAAATTGACCACCTGGCCCTGTTTTATGATTTAAAGTAGATTGTCTGTAGTCAGGGGAGGGACTGAAGTAAAACTCCTCTACAATTGGTCAAAGTGATATCCCACAAAGTCTGATTTCATGTTGGGGGAAAAAAGCATTTAAAAAAATATATATTTTTACATTCTTAAGTCTTAGTCTTTAGTGTAGCATACAATCTATCTTCCATCTGAACACTGGAACTGCCCGGAATCACAGGTCAATTTACAGACGTTTTTATTTTTCTCATTTGAATCAATGAGAAAAATAAAAATAGAAAAATAGTCCATTTATCCCTGTCGAAGAATGAGTGATGGGTACATTTTCAAAGGTTGTGTTGGTAGATCTTGCGGCTGCTCCTGTGTGCTTGCTGCTGTTTGCTTGCTCCTCCTCCTTCTTCCAGCTCTCCGCTAGCTCAGTGGGTTGTAGAAGCCAGAGCGCACACAAGAAGAGCCGCTCCGGAGAGAAGAGGAGGATGAAGAGAGCGCTACACTTGGCTTTCACAGAAGGGTACGGAAGCACAGGCAGAGCACGCAGTGGGAATGACAGAGACTTTTAATATCAGAAGTGTCAGCATATGGTAAGATTCTTTTTTGTTTTGACTCTTTGGCTTAGACCTGATTTAGTCCAGATTCAGACCTGGTTTACTCTTGATTGGATTGTGGACAGAATCTCTTCAGTTTTCTCCAGTTTCACATGTTTTCGTTTTGGACCATACTGTTCAAATCTTGAATTGGTTAAATTTTCTTTCATTTTTGGTCTCATTTGTAGTTTTGCTAAAATTTGTGAATGCTGGTTTTGGCATATTTTAAACCTGATTTAGACCTGGTTTAGTACTAGACTGTGAAGCTGCATGACAAGGTGTTTTGGATTGGATTTCTCAGGGAAAATGGGAAGTGTCAGCACACTTTCTTTAGACCTATTTTGAACAATTCAACAATGCGCAGCATACAGAAACTGAGAATCTCTGTGTACTTTGACCAAACAGTGGAATTTTTTCTGTTCTGTTTCATCATTGAAAATGTCAGCATATGGACAGAATTACTTATTTATTTATTTTATTTTTTATTTTTTTAGGCTTCATTTGGAGCTAGTTTAACTGGAGTATTAAAACTTGAAACTATGCCATTTGCTGTGAGAACAACACATACATGTGTATATTTTATTTATTTATTTTACATAATTACTGCTCTGTATGTGTTATTCTCGCAGCAAATGGCATAGTTTTGAGTTTGATTATGATAGATAGATAGATAGATAGATAGATAGATAGATAGATAGATAGATAGATAGATAGATAGATAGATAGATAGATAGATAGATAGATAGATAGA
>JAVQKC010054073.1:0-12410 GCA_036025475.1 Philypnodon macrostomus
TCTGAAAAGTTTGGGAACCTCTGGCCTGGAGGTAGACTATAGGAGGTTTACGGACATAGTGAACAATGCAAATAATGTGCTTTCAAGGAACAGTACAATGCTCTGATTTAAGTTCAAACCCACTGCTCCAGCTCAGAGGTCTAATGCCTTGTACAAGACGTTCAATTGTCTTGTTTTTGCGCTCCTATTGTTATCGCGTGTCTCCTTGTTTATTATTTTCGTCGCAGGCCTTTCGCTGTTGCCGCTCAGTATAATTTAATTACTGTTTAACCGGTTTTTTTTGGAGGCCGTCTCTTGATAGAGCGACCGAACAGAAGCTCGGCGGTTTTGAATTGATGAAATTCTGAGCACAAACAATCATTGTGATGGGAACAAGAAAACCAGAGCCATGAAGATAATTATCCCTTCATTGTGTACGCATCCACATACGGCTGTTGATGCTGTGGTGAAGAGATTCTCCTCGTGCCATGCAAAAAACTCCATCTTTTCAAGTCATCATCGCCAATCATTTTTGGATTTGAAGTAAACGATAAACAAAGGAGTAGTTTAGTTGGACTATTTTTGGTAATTATACTTTTTAGATTGCACAGTGTCTGTCTGTGGAGTGGAGTCTACATATCCTGGGGCAGCAGTGGCGCAGTGGGTAGGCGCTTGCCCTTCAACCAGAGGCGGTGGATCGAGTCCCCGTCCAAGCACACGCTGTCATTGTGTTCTTGGGCAAGACACTCAACCCACATTGCATATGAATGAATGTGGTTGTGTGATTGGTGTTCGGTGGTGGTCAGAGGGGCCGTAGGCGTAAACTGTCAGTGTGCCCCAGGGCAGCTGTGGCTACATAAATAGCTTACCACCATCAGGTGTGACTGAGGAGTGAATGAATAATACAAAATATATATGTAAGTGCTTTGAGAAAGCCTTGGGTATTGTAAAGTGCGATATAAATCCAATCCATTATTATTAATATCCTTCCTGTGTTACCATGGTTTCTGTCTGACTCCCCACCGTCATGAAAGATATGTATTTTTAATTGGTTAATCTAAATTGCCCCTGGTGAATGGTGAGCTATTATTGTGACTCAGCGCTGCAGCTAACTGGTCATTGTCCACGGTGCACCCCACCTAAGGCCAATAGTTGCTGAGCTACATGAACAATTAAGGTGAATGGAAAAATGTTGTAGTGAATGGTTGTCTTCCAGTGTGCGTCTTTGTGTCAGCCCTGCAACTCTTCATCATCTAATGGAGCATATCTGGGAAAAGTCCAGTTGCTCTTGCTACATCAAATACATTGAATTGATTAATGGAACATTGCACTTGAGTTTCATCAAAATCTCTCAAAATTCCCAAATCCCATGTACCTTTTAAAATATTCTCTTGATTTACCGCTCTTTGATGTTGTGTTTTGTATTTTATTCATGCTGTTCTTCGCTCTGACATGTCAAAACCAGCGTGTGCAGGAGTGGGTAGTCAGTGGGAGTGGGGTGAGAGACCCTCAGCCTCAGTGATTGCAATCAAACAAGGTATACACACAAGACCCTTCGCTTTTAACATTCTGTCACTTTTGGTCTTTTGTTTGGGAAAGAAATGCATTAACAACGGCCTCAAAACACTCAGCGGTCACAGGTACGCTGGTAAATGTGTTTGGAGGTGACTAATATTCATTTGTTGATTGCAAATTTCACACATTTTTATTCATCTTCTATATTGTCAACAAAGTGGCCAGTGGACAAAGTCTGGTTAATGGCAGGGATCATTATAATTTTGTTTTGGTGAATTTGATTTCTCCACGTTATACTGACCCACGACCAATGGCATCCGTAAAATGTACTGTATGGGGAAACTTCAATGTCATGTACGCCAAGTGGATGCATTTAGTTTGGTTCCTGCTATTACTACAAGAGCTTAATTGATCTCAGTTATGTCAGCCAACAACTGAGATGCTTTATATGATGAGAAATACCAAAATAATGTAAAGCCCACATTAGCAAAATGGTCCCATGCTGTAGGTCAGGGGTGAAGGTGTCTTGATGCAATTCTTTCCTGTAGACTAACCAAGCAATCTTCATTTCCAGTAGGGTAGATTTAATCATGGCTGCTGACTTGCTGCAGATCTAGTGAAATGCTGTATGAAAATGCCACGAGCGATGCATTTTTAAGCCATATGAAATTCTGATCCCCGGGCTTCACTTTGGACACCCCCTGCGTAGGTTATGAGGACTTACCCCTCTGCAACCGAAGAATTGATTGAAGTCCTTCATAATGATAATCCACAAATCAAGTTGATTTTGGTCAAACATTCAACAATACTATCCCCCCCCCCCACCCCCCCCCACCCCCCTCCTCGTTCTGTCCTTGTATTCTTTAAAAGCCCCATCTATATGTACGAAGTAGCTGGTCTGAACTAAACTAATGTGGAGTTTTCCTGTTGGAAATTTTTATGGAGGTCATTTTGGAACAGCCGATGGATCCTCACCTCGATTTCATCCTGAAACATTGTTTGCGGCCAGGATAAATTAGATTTTCTTTGACGGCCACGCGGCTCTGTGATAATTGCAGAATATTGCCAATTTTTCTATTTCCTTGTTTTTCGTACGAGCCAACCTGCCTGCGATTCCTTCCAACCTTTATTGCCTTCTTGCGGCTACTTTATATGTATTTGCTTGGAAGGTTATTAAAGTTTATAATACAATATAACATTTCTTTGTTGGACTCCTCTGCAGCCCTTTCCATTAGGTTCTTGTCTGGGGCAAGGTGTAAAGTGATTTATTGCACATTTTTTATGGAGTATGAAGTAAAAACTGAAATTCTTTGGCTTTTTATCCAATGTCCAAAAGCTGAAGAAAAAAAAATACTATAAAAATCACTGGCTGTCAGTAAGAATGTGTCAGACCTACAACAAGGGTCCACCCGGCCTCAAGCTCATAGTTGCTGGATTGGGCTCAATTCTCCTTGCCAGTCTGATTTATTTCACAATTGAAATTCACACATTTCAGTCTTGAAACCAATTGCTCAGGAGATTATCCACCCCAGGCTCATAGTTTTTGAAATAATGGGATATTTTTTTGTGGTAAAATCCCAATCAAATGAAAGTATACTGTAGATGAATTGATTAATATTCATGGATGTACCCTACCTCGGGCCCATAGTTGCTGGGATGTGCTTTCAGTCTCTCCTATTCCACATTTTTGGACACATTTGCATGCAAAAATAAGTTGGAATTGTCTGACATTGAAAAATCAGACGTCATTATTTATTCATTTACCCATTTCCTTTTGAGGGGAACTCTTTGAAATCTCCGACATGTGACTGACATGGTAAAAAATAGATCTGTTATCTGAACGCCGGCTCACAATTATCCATACATCAAAGCAGATGTATGTGCTCACTGTACGTACATAAAGAACTCTCCATCTTCTTTATACCTGCGCTTTATTCTTTCATATCACCCCTATCAAGTCTTTGTTATCACTGTATATAAAAAGACCTCTACAAACCAAGTGCACTATTCTGCCTGCTTCTTTCTTCCTCATTACCATACAGAAATGGAAAAATAAATGATATCCTATGCACATAATTTCTATTCAATCAAAACAGTCGCTTTCTTGTGCGTTTGCTCGTGTATGATTCCTGTATGGGCTCAGGTGTTAACAAAAAATCAGCATGTGACAAATGAAAAATGTAGACGTGTATAAAACAAAGGATTGCCCAGCGGGATATATATAATAATTATTCCATGAACAAAAATTGTATTAGAAATCTTAATGTAAATACAAAAGGACACATGAGAAGACAAATCCAGCCAAATATGATGTGGAACCGTTGATGGAAAGTTGGAAAGGTTGGTAGTTCAGTAGACAGTGAAAACGTCCATTGAGTGTCCAAAATGCTGGAGAATGCAAGAATGGCTAATGCTAAATCAACTTTCCAAAGCTTTTAACCATGTTATAATGTGTCTAATGTGTTGTTTGGGTTTTTTTTTATATAGGCATGTTTGAGTAATTAATCATGTTGAGCTATAGTCCGCTGTAAGATCTGAAAACAGTATTAAGTCACAGTATTCACCCAGAAATTTTGTCATAAATAGGGGCAAACCACAAAATGCCCCTGCACTGTCAACAGAAGCATTGTTGCCACCACCATTTACCAACATATCTGATTGGAGATGTGTATTTGGCTGTGAGGGTCTCAAAAGGCTTTGTTTATATCCCAGAAGAAGTAAGAAAGCAGTTGGAGTTTTTTTTTTTTTAGGTACCCCTGAAAACCGGCACAAACCGGTTTGTGCCTGTCTTGAAACGGGGACAGGTGACAGGTTTTACATCGAGGAGCTCCACAAAACAGCTTGTACTAGATAAGAAGTGTGTGTTGGATGATGTAAAATGGTAGATGTGAAATATGCAAAAAAAAGAGCATAGAATAGGACCTTTAAGTTGACAATTAATGCAGAATTACTTGAATTGCCAATGTTCCTTGTCCACAGAAGACCATTATTCCTCAGATGGCTGCGAAAAGGAGTTAAGACTAGAACTTTATATTAAAATGTCCCTTTTAATAGTGCACACATATAATACAATTAAAACAAAAGAAAAAAAAATCTGTACCAAAACCTCTTGAACCAACAAAGTAACACAAGATACTATAGGGAAGGTCTTAACATTACCACAATGATAACGTATACATGCAACACAATTAAAGTTATGATTTTGTGATCATGAAATTTAGATTATTTGTATTTATTTATTCAATTGAATGGTTTTGGTTTTGCATGTCAAACATTAACAACCGCATCATAACCTTGGCATGCTCTGCTTCCATATGTTGCTGTGGGAGCTGCTGGCACGGGCCCAGTTTGTGTCATGTCGATATGACGATGTTGTTTTAATATCCCTCATGTAAGCATCTTGTCCTTTACATTTTCATCCATTTTTTATTTTCCACTTGTATTTCCCAAAAGGCCATTCCATTTTGCTTCCTCCAAACACCAAGTATATTCTTCCCCTGGGACGAAATGTAGAGAAATAATATAGGGCCAAGCTAAAATATGTAAATAGACATCTTTGGAGAGTGGTAACACAAAAGAAGAGTTGTCTACTTTCACGGCTGGACCCAATAAATAAAATAAAATACATAAACTACATAAACTACATAAAATACATAAAAAACATAAAATACATAAAATACATAAAATACATAAAGATGAACCTGCTTGGATGCTGCAGACTGCATCATTGTTAATGGGAAGTTTGATGAAATTTTTCTCTACACTGATGACTTTTCAATTTGATTTGTATTTGATGTGCTATATCACAACAAAATTGCCTAAGAGGGTTTACAGAAGGATATGCAAGCAAAAACTTTTGAGTGGGAATGATATTGACAGAGGATGGAGGACTGGAGATGGTTCTGCAGCTGAGGTGGTGATGGGTTAAAGCTAAGTTGGTTCTGGTGCTGAAGTAATGATGGAGGAAAATGAGGTGGCGCTGTCGATGAGCTGGTGATAGAGGATAGTGAGATGGTTCTGCTGCGGAGGTGGTGATGGAGGACAGTGAGATGGTACTGCTGATGAAGTGGTGATCGAGGAGAGTGAGATGGTTTGGCTGCTGAGGTGGTGATGGAGGAGAGTGTGATGGTTTGGCTGCGGAGGTGGTGATGGAGGAGAGTGAGATGGTTTGGCTGCTGAGGTGGTGATGGAGGATAGTGAGATGGTTCTGCTGCTGAGGTGACGATGGAGTAGAGTGAGATGGTTTGGCTGCTGAGGTGGTGATGGAGGAGAGTGAGATTGTTTGGCTGCTGAGGTGATGATGTAGGAGAGTGAGATTGTTCTGCTGCTGAGGTGGAGATGAAGGAGAGTGAGATTGTTCTGCTGCTGAGGTGGTGATGGAGGAGAGTGAGATTGTTCTGCTGCTGAGGTGGTGATGGAGGAGAGTGAGATTGTTCTGCTGCTGAGGTGGTGATGATGAGGCTGCTGCTTGCTCAAATCTTTTTGCAAAAAAGACACTATGCCAATTTCCATGTGACCTTTATCCATTACCAGTTTCTTGGTGCAAAACACTGGCAGTTGAAAAAGACTTTTGAGGCAATTTCTGCGACCTTTAAATGCATCTCACAGCGGGGGGATATATTGACACAAGTCCATCAGAGTGTGTTCACCTGCTTCATTACACGAGCCAGTGTCAAAACAAACTTTGATATCTCTCTCTGGTGGAACGTGCCGCATAGCCTGGGGAGTCCGGTTAAGCCTTCCCTCCCGATCAATATGTAAGATATGAAAAATAACAGGCTGCCTAATAGCTAGAAGCGTCTTTGTGTGCGTGTGTGTCTAGGTAAGAGCTTGTAAGCATTAGCATATTTATGTTTGGGAGTGTTTTTCTGAGCGGGGCTGAGGTGCGCAACAGCGTGCTGCAGTGCTGTCACCATGCCAGCATTAGTGTGCATTATTTATCCGGCTGCAGAATGATCCGGATGAAAGCATAACCATAGCAACGACATAGTACAGGAGAGAGAAGAGAAGGGGGGAGCAGCTAGGCAAAAGAAAGTTCTAGTTCAAATCCAAACTCGTGTTGCGTGTGCAGGACTATATTTTTGCTTTTTCGGTAGCCAAGGTGATGATGGTAGAGAGTGACGTGGTGATGGAGGAAAGTGTCTGAGATGGAGGTGGAAATGAAGGAGAATGAGATGGTTTTGCAAGTGGCGATGCATGAGAGCCTAGTGATAGAGGAGAGTGAGATATGGTTCTATTGCTGAAGTGGTGATAAAGAAAAGTTCGATGTAGCTCTGGTGTTTGTGGAGGTCCTTCAAGTTGGGGTGGAGATGGAAAAGATTGAGATAGTTGTGCTGTGAAGGTTGTGATGGAGGAGAATGAGATGGTTTTGCAAGTGGCGATGCATGAGAGCCTAGTGATAGAGGAGAGTGAGATATGGTTCTATTGCTGAAGTGGTGATAAAGAAAAAATAGTGGTGTTGGTGGTGGGATGGAGGGGGAACGAGATGGTTCTGCAAGTTGGGGTGGTGATGGAACAGAAAAGAGTGAGCTAGTTGTGCTGTGAAGGTTGTGATGGACAATGAGATGGTTTTGCTGCTGAGGTGAGGATGGAATGGTTCTGATGCTCGGGTAGTGATGGGGGGAGACTGTGATAGTTCAGTCCAGCCGCACATACACAGAAACGGAACGCAGCAGCAAAAGATGCACATTTTCCATCTCCAAAAAATGGTTGTTTTGCTTTTCAACGTCAGGAAAAGCGTTTTTAAGCACTCTCAAGAACGCTGTAATATTCTCATGCAGCCTGCGTCCGGGCTGCCCTCGCCAAACATCCAGCAGAGGGATTTTCAAAAGGTTGGTTATGTCACAAAGGTCAATAACTGTGTTTCCACGGCCCATAACATCCCACTCATAATAAGGATTATAGCCCAATCAGAATCGTAATATTCACACACTCCAGTCAGAGGAGACAATATCAAGCAGTTTGACCTCAGAGGGGTGGTCAGGGGATTACGATATATTATTATTATGCATTAAAATTTGATAGATCAGTCACACAGCTTTGTATAAATGCAGAACATGTCTCAACCCTAGCCTTTTTTTGTTTTGATAGTTTTAGCTTTGTCTTGAACATTTGAGCATAAATCCAACGGCCTCAGTCACTTCTGCCCTGAGACAGACTCAGATGAGGCAGCCAAGTGTATAATTTGACCAGATGCTCTTGACCAGTCATCCGTTCTGGAGCAATATAGAGACATATAGACACTAACGTTGGACAGAAATGCAGTTTATTCCGGGATAAAAGGAGTAACAATGAGTGGAATTAATATTGCTTCAAATGGTAGTGGTAAATGACCTATACAGAATGAATGTAAGAGTTAATTGTTGTCTGTCAGGCTCCAAGTGTGAGACTAACTAGCCATTGTACATGCCTCAAGCGCCCCTGTGATTTGACCTCCAATGGATATCATCAAATTAAAAGTAAAGAATGCAGCAAAAAAATCAATGTGGAAAAAAAAATCATTATGTATGGGCATTTCATTATCAAAGTGGAATATAATATAATCTGTGCTAAAAAAAAGAATTGTTCAGCTCACAGAAACCTTAAGTCCACCATCTTTGAAATACTTTACAATCTAATAAAATGCATGTTTGCCACTGTTTTTATCCAGGTCCAACATACATCTTGTGTCAGGTGCCTTTTCGTCACTGACAGCCAGGCAAGCGCGGCTGAACTATTCACCCATGAAGCCAAGCAACATGAAGTCTGACAGATTTTCACCATGTTTTTCAAAAAATGAACAGAAGAGGCTCAAATCACCAGAGGTACGTCATATACGGGCTTCATATGTTCAACTGTCGTACGGGTGTCACGTGGTTCAATTTCTATCTCTTGATTTCTGCAAGTTTAATAAAAATAATTGAAAGATTAAAGAGTCGCTGAGCTGGATCGTCCAAAGGGCTCCGCACACAAGCCATTTCAATAAGGGCCTGAACAAAAAGGATTCAAAGCTACACAAGAATATTGACAGATTTTCTACGGGTTTTTACACATGCTGGTAGCCTAGCGTAAACAATATCCTTTGTTGATTGAAGGCTTACATGTTCTCAAAAATAGTGGCTTCGAGACAAACAGATATCTTATACAGAGAAAACATCCCACTCTATCCCCAATAACAATTGAAATACATTGTTTTATGGACACCAGATTTTCTAAACAGGAGTCCAGCTGGTGCATGAAGTCGGCTAAAGTACAGTGTTCTGCCATTAGATTATGAACATTGAACATTTTGATCTCAAGTTTGAGAGAACCGGCAACAGGTGACGCACACAGGTTTTTCTGCAAGGAGACACCAAAGTAGCTACGCAGGCACAAGGAGAACGTGCAAATTCCACATAGAGAATTGAACTTCTTGCTCCAGAATTATTGGCACCCTTGGTAGACGTGAGCAAATAGGGCCGTTAAAAAAATAACTCTAATACTCAGTCTGTGTATACAACTATGAAACAGAAAATCATGGTTGAACAATGTCCCGCTGGTTTGTGAAGTCCTTCAAAGTGCATGTCAATGAGTACTTGAAATAGCCACTCACAGCTCCACTGTGCTTAATAGTCCTTATCCATTCCCACCTTTGCCCGCCCCCTTTCTCTATAAATGTCACTACGCCGACTTGACAACTTCACTTAAATATACTAGGAACTAAGGAAAACATGTCTGCCTTATGGGTGACCACACAGTACCACAAGACATAAATAACAGTTTGAAATGGTGTATTGAAATGGGGGGAATGTGAATGAATTTGATCTTCAGTGAATGCATTTTATCGGTATTGCTTTTGTAGTGTGAAAACTCTTTGAAACGCTTTATAGACCCGTATGTGAAATTGACTGCGTGAAAGAACGCTCCAAGGCCAGAACTCTCGCCGCATTGTGTATGTTCAAATAGCCTTTCCACTGAATTAAAAGTGTTTCAAGAATCAATCGTTCAATATACCAGAACATTATCAAGACGCATTTCAAGGTTAAAGTAAATTGTGCTTCAAGTGAGTCATTACGGGGGACTAGAGTGTGCAAATTCTTGCTATAGGATGTTTAATTGCATCTTTGAATTCGTTTGTTTCTGTTAATTCCCCCATAGGCTTCATTTCAATTGACTAGTCCACTGTATTTGAGACAGAAGATACAATATGTCTTTACAATAATAATGGATTGCATTTATATAGCGCCTTTCAAGACACACAAAGGTCCATAATACATTCAATTCTCAATCATTCTTATCTCTGTAGCCACTGCTGCCCTTGGACAGGCTAAGATGTGGCAGCCATGGAATCAACTAAGGACACAACAGCAGTAAACTTCAGGATTGTCCTGAGCATGATTAAATCCATTGACCTCAGTAACACACTTGTTATCTGCCCTGGTACAGACTGAGATGAGGCAGCTGTACCATGCAGCAGGTACTGAACCACCAACGTTCAGCTTTGTCTTGAACATATGACCCACTCCAGTGGCCACACTTTTTATCTCTGTAGCCACTTCTGCCTTGGTACGGAATGAGATGAGGCAGCCGTACCATGAATCAAGTGTCTTGCCCATGGACACAACACCTGTATGAACTGGTTTGGAGCAGGGCATGTGCATGATGTTGGCTTGATGCAATGTAATAGGCAAATTAATTGAGCTTATAAGGTCATTTGGTCTATCTAATAAAGTGGCCACTGGCGGTGCACATATCGATGAATGGGCCGTATTTTTGCAGTTGGCTTTTTTCACTGTAAAAATAAATGCCCCCAAATTCAGCTAATACTTCCCAGTGCTATTTTCCAACTAAGTTCAGACTATCTTGTGTGCTCTTGTGCTTGTCAGTTCCCCACACAGTGCTGAACACCCACATTGATGCAACCCACCAGGGACTATGTGTAAGCTTCTCAACTAACTACTCTGCTAGCTCCGGTTCATTTTTAGAACCTACAGTATTTTTTCAATTAATAATGGCAATCCTGTAAGTCATGAAAAGGTTAGTGCTCGTCTTGATGGTTTTTGTCGGGAAGATGAAACAATAGCAATAACAGAAGGCAAACAGAGATCAGGAGGCACACAGTGTCCTACATAGAGACTGTGTGGAGGCTGTTTACTGGGAAAACATGTGGCATTTAGAAAATCCTATGTTTCTACCGCCACAATGACAAGGAGTGAAAAGTGAAGCTCTAATTTAGACACAATGCAGCTCATAACGAGTCTGTACATTGGGGAGATATTAAGGGTTCTCACTTTAGGAGCAGTTGCAATGTCCATCCATCCATCCATTTTCTTCCGCTTGTCCGAAACCGTGTCGCGGAGGCAGCAGTCTAAGCAGGGAACTCCCGCCTTCGACCGCCGCCCGATCCACATTGCACCATGGTACCTCCAGCGGGTGGTGTTTCCACGGGAGGGCCTGACAGCGTGTGCACGGGCGGGGACAATGTATTTGAGTTAAAGTAAAAATAGACAAGAGACTTTGGAAACTACTTAAAGAGCAACTAAACCCTGATAAAAATGAACACCCTTCAGGTCAAACAGTGGTACTGCAGTTCAATTTTCCCATTGGAAAATATGTCACTGTACATTTCTGTCACAGGTCCTCAGGCTCTGATCTGATTGAGAGACACACGTGTAGTGAATCAGGAGGTTTTTTGAGAGCACGGTTCACACCACACACCTTCACCAGGGTCTCCACCATGCACCACCCATTTGTGAAGCATTTTTCAGATTTTGGCTGTGGGTTTACTATGAATTTGACCCATGTGTTTAGTTCCACGTCAATATTCAAACGTTATATAACTGTCACTTGTGCTAGCCTAGTTTGAATACAGAGTGGTCGTCCAAAACCCAGAGAATTGGCGAAACTGTGCTATCTGTTGTTGTATCCTTGAGCAAGACACTTAACCCACATTGCCTGTGTATGAATGTGGAAGCGTGATTGGTAGTTGGTGGTGCAACGCTTCTGTCCAGTGTTCCCCAGGGCAGCTGTGTCTACAAAAGTAGTTTACCACCACCAGAGTGTGACTGTGGAGCGCAATACAAATCTAATCAATTTGTATTATTGTTGAGTGAATTTGCCTCTGTTGAATGTCTCTGTGTCAGCCCTGCAGCTAATAGATAGAATAGGGACATGCTCGAGCTTTATTTTGCAAATTTGTACCTGGCTTTTGTGAGAATTGAGAACAGTTGTTTTTGATATCTTTGGTTATTGTACGACTTTTGTTCTGTGGCTACTGCCAGAACAAAAATATGGCCGCTCTATTGCAGTCCGGGCTTCCAAGACACTTCCTCCACTTCCTCCAATGAAGTGGGAAGGGGTGTGATAGAGCAGACGTCCGAATCCCACCTCTGTGTCTCTGGATACTCACCAGTTGTTTAGCTCTCCACTTGTGACAAGGGCCGCATGATCACTGTTATTTCGCTTGCTCGGGGAAAACAAAGCCAACAGAATGAAGGGTCATGACATGCAAAACTCAACGCTGTTTATATGTGTCAACCGTTCCAAAAAATATTATAATTTTCCTCTTTTTTTCTTGATAGTAAAATTGTAGTGTTATCAATTGGCACACAGCTATGCTAAAGTCAGTAAGAAAAATGTCTTACTAGGGTTCCACGAGTTTCAAGGTTCCATTATTGGAGCATCCGTTTACAGTTTCTCAACGCATGGAATCTTCATGTACTTCCTGTAACTGTGTGTTATCTCCAGCTTACCTCTCCAATTGGCCCAAAAAGTCTTTTTCCTGCCCGTGACTTTACATAATCCAACTAAAAGACAGCATTCAATGTGTAACAGGATATCCTTCCACTTTTCTCTGTGGTTATCATATAGAGGGACAGAAGATATGTGTCCAGAAAACAGATACAACCGAAGAGGACTTTTGGTGAAGCAAAATCGGTCACCTCAGAGAATGGCCCTCC
>JAVQKC010054075.1:0-22213 GCA_036025475.1 Philypnodon macrostomus
TCATGAGTATCTTAGCGAGTCCAACGGTTCTTCCGATCCAAAGCATTTCATTGCATTTTCTGACCCTGTGTTGAATATGCATATGACAAATAAACTGAAACTGAAACTGAAACTGAAACCCAAAGCAGCAACATTATTGATTCGCTTCACAGTCACACAGGTGGTGGTGAGCGTGCTTTGTAGCCACAGGTGCCCTTAGGCAGACTGGCGTCGGAGAGAGAGATTGTGCAGTGGGTTAGTATCTGAATCATTTAAACCTGCAACTGTAACATTACATTTGAGCATTTTGCTTTCTCTGCTTTTAGCCCTCACATAAAGCAGATTATGAATCACACGGTTATATTGGGTCAATTATTATTTTATATACTGCATTCTCTGAAAGGTGGTACAGTGGAAATGAAAGTTGAGACCCGGTTTCTTTTCACGCACGACAAAGCCTCCCATTTTAATCCTCTTATTGTCTTCACTTTGGTATATTTCAATGTCAATACCAAGGACTCGCCAAGAAACCATGAATGGAAAGTTCAGATAAACACCTCTTGAAGTTATACATCCATTATTTAAGATATGAGAAAACAAATCTACAGCACTGCACAGATCTGGGTTTGCCGCTCTGGTGTTCAGTAACCCTGAGTGATTTTTTGGAATCCAGTCCAAGGTTAGTTTGGTGTCACACACTTCTGACGTCAGGCGGAGCAAGTAACCGAAGCTAATTATGGCCCAACTCCTGGGGATTTTCTGCCTCCAAAGTGAAAGCTACTGCTCACGTGGAAGGGGTTAGTGGTGCTGCTGACTCCTTAAAAAACTGTCTGTCTGAGTTGAAGCGCTTGCATGTATATAAATATATAAACACGCTTATATACACACTCACATAGACACTAGTGAACGTTGCCCATATTTTTTGTAGCGCACAAAGTCTCCAGGTAGCGAGGTGAGAGTTTTCCCTCAGTGCAAGAAGCCATTAGTCAGAATGGAAAGTGATTTATGGGTTGTCTCCTTGCAGAATTTAAATTAACTGCCATGGTGTACAGAGGGTAGCCTGGACAGGGGAAGGCAATACCGTGTTTTTTGGGTTTTTTTTGCCCCTTTGCACCCTGCACCTCTCACTCTCTTTCACTCACTGCCGCCTCCCTGTCTCCGCCTCAATCTCACAGGAGAAATTTGGAACAATTTCCGGGTCCAGGTGTGTTGTCAGCTGGTCAAGCACGTCGAGCGATCTCTGAAGACTTCATCGGAGGGAAATGTGTTCTGCCAGATATTTTTTTCTATTTTGGGGGAAAAAAAATACTCTGAAGCTGACAAACAGAAGCAAACAAGGTCAAGGTCAATGGTTTGGAGGAGATGCTGCCTTACTTACCATTTTACACTGCACACTGTAACATTTGACTAGTTAATCTTACTTAATAAAACCAGTTGTAAGTCAAATCTTCATCATCAGTGGTTGAATGTGAGAGTGAATCATTTTCTGTGAATATAAGTGTCTTGCTGCATCAGGTCATCATTGTAAATGAGAAAGTGTTCTCAGTTGACTTGCCTGGCTAAATAATGGTTAGATAAAAAAGTAAAGAAAATATGTATCTCTACTACTAACTGATAATAATAATGCGTGTACCCCACATAAGGCCCAAAGTTGCTGGGATAGGTGGAAGAAGATAACTCAGTAAATTTTAATAAAAAAAAAAAAAAAAATCAGTTCAGAATCATCTTCAGAATTGGACACTTTTAGGCAATACTTTCCTAGATTCCTAGATATTCACCTTATTCAGTCCATTTTCACTAGTTCGGCATGTCCAGATACATTGGAATTCCATTGTTTTGACATGAGAGGAGAGGTCTATTTAATGTGGCTGTGCTCTCATAGTGCATGCTGAAACGGGCAGAGAAGTAAGGCAAACTAGTCAAATTTTACAGTGTGTTTATCCGCCCAGAGTTTTGATGAAAAACTGCTCTAAACTCACTTCTGAATGTAAATATTCTATAGTGTACATAAACTGTCTCCATACTGACAATTAATAATGAATGTGCAGGCAAATGTAGGGAACAGCATTACTAATCACAGGCCTCTCATTATTTCAGGAAGTGCTCTCTCCGCTTTCAGATCCATATTAATGATTTTCATATTAATGATGTTTTGTAGTAATCTCCGAGGGCTATATGATATACAGTAAATCAGATCCCAAAGTCAAGCCTATGCGGAGGCACATGGAGGCTTTCTGGACTGGAAATCCTCATCAGAAATCCTATACTTCATATAAATAAATACATGCTTATTGCATAATAGCAGCTGTGTGGCATGATCCCTGTCGTGAGATACAATCAGCAGGATGGGCCGTGTGGCTGGCACTAGGGAGGTCAGGGGCAGCCTGGGACCCCCCGCAGCAAAGAAGAAGAGGAGTTGAGAATGAATGCATATGACATTCACATGACACATAAGCATGAGGCAAAAAGACCCTTCTACTGACACTCACTGAGAGTCAGATTGTAGTGGTGGTCAGTGTTCTCTTTAGTCACAGCTGCCCAGGGACAGACTGACAAAGATGTGGCAGCCATACCATGCCAACACACTCTCCCTACTAAACACACAATGACTTCCTTTACACCTGCACGTGAAGGGTTTATGTTTTAGAGCCAGGGTAATTTTTAGTTAACCAATTACACGCTTTCCAGGACAAGAGCGCTCTGCATGGCCAATACATGCATTATCCAGAACTAGAATCTATCAGGAATGAATGTGAGGGAGCTGATGATAGAGGAAGGGGTGAAGGGGATGTTGATTTTTTCACACAGTATACTGCAACATTAATAGCAATGATTTTGTTTCCAAAAACATAACGCATAGGCACTAAGGAAAAAGACCCATCTAAGTTTCTGATAGCTTGCGAAGATAGATTTTGCTGTATTTTGCTGATGTGAGCTTCTTCTACTGTAGGTTGTTTGGCCCCACACATATTTAGAGACACACACTTGGTCTTGGCTTGTTCCTCTGCAGACTCAGTGGGCTCCTGGTGCAATATGCAGTGATTTCATTAGGCATCTGCTGTCTCCATATACACTTGACCTTCTGTGTTGTTCAGCTCAAAACTTGGAGAAATTCCGAATTGTTAATATTTGTATGTGTATTTATGGCAGTGCAGTTATAATTGTATAAAATCTAATTAAAAGTTCTTGAAGTGCAGAAGGTGGAATTTAAAACAGTTTGGCAGACGGTAAACAGAGCAGGGCAAAATAATACTGATTGTATTCTATCACTTTGGGTCATATTTTAGTAAAGCCAGACCAGCCAGACCCATATTCAAGAGGCTAGAAATAAACCAGTTATGACATAAAATGGTGATGTCCTATAAAACAGAAACCCTCATTAAGTTTCTTTAGTTTATTCTTCTTTAGGGGTTGGATGTGGCAATATGAGCATTGGGCTCGGTACAGCCTGGACAATCTTAGTCACAGGGCTAACATATGGAAACATACACAGATCATTGCTTACACCAACATTCATTTACTAGGGGCAAATTTTATATTGGGTAAAGGAAGTACCCATGGTAACACAGGGAGGATGTGTGAGGATCAAACTGAGAGTCAGATTGATAAATATCTTTATGGTGGTGGTTAATATTCAACTAAAACCAAAATGATTCCCAAGGCTAATATTGTATTTCTCCCCCCTTTATATGTCTCAGAATCCTGAAATTGGATATTTCTTTAGACAAGACAATACAAAATTCACTATTAAATTTTTATAGGTGTCCTACATTGACCACTAATGCTAATGATTTTCATGGGTTATTTAAATATCAAATAAGACCAAACAGATCATTAACATTCACTGAGTCACAACAGATGTCTGGTGCTTTCTGTAGGTGTTTTTATTGTGCATTCAAATCAATTAAGTGAGTAGTCATTCAAAATGACTGATGATTTAGTCAATATTTCGTATGTACTGCATGATGAGTATTTATTATAATGATATTCTCTGTCATTGATTAACTTCACATCCTTGATATAAAATACATTCCAATGTGTTAAACCCAGCTTCACACATTTACAGTTTAGTAGCAGCGCTCATGTTCAGTATGGGTACTATGGACCTTTGGGACATATAGAGAGCTTCTTCACTGTGGGTCTATGCAGTTTAAAGCCTCAGGGCGCCAGTCCAGGGATCAGCAGAGGCCCCAGCCCATGTGAGTTTGACAACATGTCTTCACTGTCCACATGAAGGAAACTTACCCCAGGACAAATATAAAGCACATACAGTACAACGCAATAATAAGTTTGCTTCAAATCTCAACAAAGAAAACACAATGTATAGAGGCTTGTCAAATGTTATGTTGTAAAAAGGTTATTAAGATATGACCATAAAATCTAACTCAATTTCAGTTATTTTCATAAATCCACTTTTGAAAACAGCAACATTGGCCAAAGTAAAAAAATAAGAGATAATAAAAATAATAATCAGTTTTATCACTCTTTTCTTGACACTCAAAGATGCTTTACAGTTGCATTATTCATTCACTCCACAGTCACACTGGTGGATACTAGATGTCATGAAACAATTGTAAAAATGTATTAATAAACATTTCAAAATGAATCTAAAGCCAAAAAATAATAATAATAAAAAAATAAATTAATCATATCTATGTTTATCAAGAATTGCTCTAAATGAAATGAGACTGTGTTGTTGTTTTTTTATATATATATAAAGTCTTACATTGTGTTCCTTAGCAGTTCCAATTAACAAGAAAAACCTAAGTAGGTGTTTTATTATATATTTTTTTTAATGACTTATTATTGAAATCAGCCAGCAATATCAAATAGCATTTAAAATGTGTTTCATACAATTTAGATTATTGGTGTTGGATAATTATTGAATTATGTTGAATTATATAAAATATTATGGATAATGCTTTATTTTGCATTTAATTGCAAATACTAACCTACAGCAGCTGTTTTCTAACTTTTCACATCAAGTACCACTTTTCAAAATACGACTTTCTAAGTACCATTTTATTGAACTAAAATCACCCTAAATATGTGACTAACCCAGGTCTAATCATGAAAATGAGCGCCCACAATGTAGATTTTGAGCCATTGAGCTACATCTTAAAGATTGAGTTTAGAAGAACAGTTTAGAAGAGACTATCTATTCGGTAATGTTTAAATATAATGCAATTTTTTGGGGTTGACAAATGGTGGAAGCTGTATGAGAAACTAAAACGATAACGTAAACCAGCCATATAAAATTCTGGCTGCATAATCTATGTCAATTGTGCTCAAGAGCCGGCCAGTGGTGTGAAATGTTTTGGTAAGAAGATGAATTCTGGGTTCATGTTGCGAGTTGCACTGTGGTCCCGGCTGAGGTGAAAGGTCATTTCATCATTTGACTCCTGGACAGAGGCAGAGCAGACCAAAACTGCAGGCGATGGGCACAGAGAGCACACATGGTACATTTATATTGTACTTTGACAAAAGCTAGTCAGTCCTGCAGTGGGTCAGTTCAACAGGAGGCAGTCTCTGTTATTGTTTCATAGAGTGCTCTTAATTTAGCATCTATGTAAGGGTGTGTGATATGGTGATACAAAAGTGTATTGTGTTAGGAAGTCATGACAATCTGCTACTGATTGTTGAATTGAGCTGCATTTATTTATGCTATTTTTTACAGTAACAATACTAGTGTTCATATGAATAAAAAGAGAAAAAATTATAGTATTATGTATAGATTAGGTATTCTGATGAACAGTAAATTAAATGTACAATGGATTTTTAATAGAATCATTTTTTACGAAGACACTGGTAGCAACAGACAAAAAATACAAATTCAGCTAAAATTGTAATACAATTTAACTTAATCTATTTATGTGCACCATTTTGCCCACTCCTTCAACTGGAAAAAAAACGAAAAGCACAATGAAACAAGTCTAGATCACTGGTTTTATCCGAATTCTTAGGTTCATTATTCATTCACTCCACGGCTACACACTGGTGGTAGTTAGCTAACTCTGTTGCCACAGCTGCCCTGGCCCAGACTGATGGAGATGTTGCAACCGTACGGCCTTTTCTCCGACCACCCCAATTACAACAATCACATTATAAGACAAGGTGGATAAAGTGTCTTGCCCAAGGACACATTGGCAATATTAGTCAGCTGGAGACTGAACTGCAACCTCACAGTTAGTAGGCATAAAGCTCCATAACTTGAGCCACCACCAGCCAATTTATAATACAGAGTGGTGTTTTTTTATGTATTAGGTTTGAACGGATACTAACTTACATAAAAGAATTTTCACTCACAAGACATGCAGACTCAAAACCCAAGCGCAACAGCTTGATATATCATTACTAGGAATATACACTATAAAATGTAATCTATTTGCAGTTCCTATACTAATCTAAGCATGTCGATATAATGCCCTTGTAATTATTTCAAAATGTTGCTCAGCTTATTTACAACTTGTGTACATAATGTCAGCTAATCTAAGTGTGCATGTAAGCTATCGTCAGGGTTACACCATATGCATGTAATAAAGAATATACCATGGCCTTTTTGAGTGGGTTGGGCATGGTCTGCAGATTCTGATCCATTACTCGTGTTGTTGAAGTCACACGCTTTGGTAAACAGGACAAACACGGAGCCTTGATAGAGCCATAGTAGCTTGTTTAGTGGAGAGAGGAAATGCTTGGCCTAAGGGTATTGTAAGTGTTTTTTTTTTTTCTCTCGAGTCGTGTCCTTCACTGTTCCTGCTCTCACCCGGATATTCTGTGCGTGAAAAACGCCGACGTCAGCAGGAAATCACTGGTGGGAAGCAGCTTAAAGCAAATACATATTAATTTTCTCCACATACACAGAAAAATGTATAAAAAAAGAGCAAATATAATAAATTACGTCTTTTCCCTAGATGCAAATGCTGTCCTCTCTCTTTTGCTCTTTGCTTTTTCAGTTATGAACAAACCCACACATTCTCTTCAACAAGCAAATCACCACCACTTTTCACATTTCCACTTTTATGTTAAAGGAGCCCCATTGTGCTAATTTGTTGTGTGTTTTTGCTTCTTTCACGCATGACCTTCTCAGATGCATGTAGTTTTACATTTTTACACAGATATACATACATACTACAGCTTTACATTGTAGTAGAGTGTGGTGTAAAGTCAAAGGAACACCTGGCACTGGTAAGGCACTGACTGACCTTGTGAGCTAAAAACACTTGGTTTGCATTGACTGTAGTAGTAAAAGTGGGTCTGGCCAGCAGGGGGAGAGAGGACCTTAAAGAGACATGGAGCTAATCTGTGATTTCTCAACAGAGAGTAAGCAGATTTTTATCAATAATTTATTTTCCACTGTAAAAAATATCAAATTTTTTAATATAAATATACAACTTGGTATGTCCATAGTGTAGATACAAATATACAAATTCAATTGAAAAGGCTAATGGCCCCTTTAAATGCACCTCCTTCAATTCTCGACTTTCTTTGTTTTGTAGAAGCCCCCATCCCCGTTGCACACGTCCCTCCCCTGCTCTAAAACTACCTCAGTGGGTGCCAAGCAGTCACAGCAGTGGCTTGAGCCTGGCACTTATGAAAGGGGCTCTTTGATAAGCCTCAACCAGGAGCAGCACAAGGAGCAATCAGACACAAACTCAACTACAGATGAGGCGTTTCTCCAGCGTTTGCTCGTGATGTTGTTTTGTTTCTTTGACCTGGTAAACTTTCCTCATAAAAAAAAATACTAAAATCCTCAGAAGGCAGTTTTTCTTTTGTGAAGCGTCCCGTGTTTTGTGGATTTTCCCCTGTGCACTTCTAAAAGACTTCATAACACAGTTGTTCTTGTCGACCCATCTCTGTGTAACCGGGGAGAACAACAAAGTGATTAAAAGGTCTGGTTGGACGGGGCTGACATCTCGAGGCGTTTGCGTTTGAGGCACCCGTTTCCTGTACTTGTCTTATCCTAAGATCTACACACTTCACAAAAGAAAAAAAATAACTGTAAACTGCCCAGTACATATTTTGTAGACCATTATATCTGGTCTAATAGCTCAAGAAAGTTAAAAGTCCTTCTATTTGAAAACAATATCTCCTTCAACTTGTGTGGTTGCCTATAACAACCTAAAGAGCTGTTAAGGCATTTGTTACATGATATTTTTTAAAATGTAATTAAATATACTTTCAATTAAAATGCAATTATAAGTAAATTATGCAATCTAGTATTTGTGAAGAATTTATTAACTATATTGTGACTATATTTTTGTGTCACAAAATAGTGGTTCCAGCAGGATTTTGAACTCATCTGAAGTTTTCCAAATATATGCTATATATTATGTTTCTGTTCTAGCTTTAATAACTTTTATGTTTCTTCTTTTTCCAGAAAAAAAGAGATAAAAATAAATGCATGTCTCTGAATTTTGTATGGGACCCTCATCATGAATATTTAAACTGTTAATACACATTGATTTGACCAAACAATTAAAGCTTTGTTTACTGCCACAAGCACATCCTTTGCCCCTTACATAGGACCTGAGAAGCACCTATAATCATAATGCATCATACCACTGGAGTCATTACAAATTCTATTATACTCTTCAAACAAATTGAGTGAGTCCAAGTCCCCTGATATACAGCTCAGCCAATGTCCATGTTAGACGTCTAGTTCTCCTCCTGCCTTCACTACCTCCACCTCTTCTCCCATCTCTTTTTATGGTTCCTTCAATGTTTGTCTTGTGTGCAATGAACTTGGTGCTTTGGAAATTTGGGGCACAGTGATCTGACTGGCGCTTACAGCCGCCAGGTGCTACGGACAAACAATGTCCCCCCAAAACAAACCCCAGAACCAATTTAGACCCTGTGTGTGCCCTCTTCTTCCCCTGAATAAGCAAACTTCTTCATGTCTGCTACGACGAGTAAAACTAAACAGACAAATATGCATCTTGAGCTGCACCTGGTGTGCCACTTATTTGGGTACATCTCCCAGACACTGCTCCGTGATAAATTAGACAGCCAACAGGTGTTACCATAAGTTTGGTGACTGAAGTTATAATGATGACAAAGAGACAGAATACACAAAAATAAGTTGCGCTGGTGAAAAATAGTTGTGTCCGGCTCATTGATCCATCTCAATCCATCACAGAAGCCCCAAGTCTGATGTGAGCCAGGAATAGGCAGAACCATGTGACACGAGGCAGGCAAAAACCGACACGACACCAGCTGAATCCACTAATTAGCACGAGTTTAAAACACGACAGGAGCTGTTCATTAGGAACAGCTGACAGAAAGAAATGTGTAGTCCCTAAAAGGTGTTTGTACAGAAATGTGTTCTAGTCAAAAAGTGAGCAGGGGTATGGTATATATAGGTTGGCAGTATTCTAAAAAACAGCAGGTTACTGTCATTATATTGGTGAAACAAGAGTGTCGTGATATTATGGAATCACGTCAGTCCGGATCTGCAGATTATAGCTGTGAACACGATAACTCAAATATCAATAGCTGGATCAGTTTAGAATTGTATGCACAGTTACATGTCATAAATAAGCTGGATTGATTTTAGTACTTCTACTTTGAATATTATTTAATTAAGGAAAAAAGTAAACACATTTCCCCACATGAAACCCCTGTTGTCACGGTGACGACAGTGAGAACTTCACGGAAAGTTTGATAGTCTGCATTTTAAAATGTTGGTGTGCAAAGGTTTGCAAACAATAAAAATTAGATATATTTTGATCTGTAAGTTGTCCAAGGACCAGCCAAACTATGAAAACATTTTAGAGTACTTGGAGAAAACCAATGGTAACACAGGGAAGACATGCAGACTCTCCTCAAAGACATTGTGAGGTCTGCTAAGAGTTTCTAGTCCAAACACAAAATAAGGGTATCTCTTGCAATGATACAGAATATTGAGTAAATGTATGGAACCAGACCAATCAAACGTTGAACATTACTTTTGAATCATCTCACAAAAAGATTAACAAAAAATTCAACCAAATGCTACAACTATTGGAATCATAAATATAATGGTATTGTCTATATTCACTAGTTTGTTGTTAAAATCTGGTCAATTTACATTAGACCACGGACTGCTCTATAAAAATACCATTTTGTTTGTGATGACCTGTGTATATTTACTTTCTATTGCTCTTCATGATTTTACCATTCATCACTTTCAGGGATGAAAATGTCAAACAAATGACATCGCTGCAGCATATAGATTTTTTTGCCCAACCTGGACCCCTAATTTCATCAAAACAAATGTGAAATCAATACCAAAAACACACCAGTAAGAAATACAAGCACATGCCAGTTGGAAAATGGGGCCATTGGCCATAAAGGCACATGGGAATCCACCAAAGTTTAGCCTGGCCCAAAGCATGTTTATCCTTAAAGGTGAAATAAAAACGGTTTCTTTATTTGTTGCTATATTTCATCAAAAAACATACGCCTATCATTTACACTGTCACCGCGTGTTTTATTGGCACAATTAAAGCTCTATCATTTAATCATTCATTCATTCGCAATGTGCCTTGTGTTTGGGGAAGTCCCACTGGCTGAGCCAGTGGGCAAGCCAGATGCAAGTTCTATGTATATTCTATACAGAGCGACTCAGCCTGGTGACCCTCCCCTTCACAAAGACTTGTTATTTGATACTGCAGTAGAACTGTAGAAGTGCTGTCTTTTTACATAACCATGTTTTTTCTATTGTTCACTTAATTACAATAAGAGAGTGTTTGTGGCCACCAAGAAGTTGCTAACACGATGCTAGTGCGATGCTAGCGCGATGCTAGCGGCATTTCCCAAGTGCTAATATTATCCAGATTACAATTATAATGGGAGTAGAGTTGAGTGACTATTAGGTTGTTTTATCATGTTTAAGGCTGCTTTATTATTGAGTGTGACATAGTCTGTTAGCTTCCATGCACAGTGCACAGGGGGGCGTGTCCTCCCGAATGACCGGAGTAGGCTTGAGTGACTCAGACGTTTTTACAGCCTTTATTTTGTCCGAGGCTGTGTTATTGTTGTGTGTGCATGTGTTTCTTTCAAAAATTCAATAACAATCACTTTCTAAATTGTCACAAACATCTTCTATTCCACATTTAAGGGGATTATATTATTTTTTTTCAAGCTTTTATAATTTTTTTTTTAACTATAATTTCAAGTGTTTAAAATGCTTCCTGTTGATTTCTCTCTGCTGAAAAAGCTATGATTAGGTGCACATCCCTTTAAGGCTCTCTTCCCCCTGCTGGCCACGCCCACATCCGTACAGCCAGTGCAAACATTGTAAAGAAGTAGCCGGAGGTTTCATCACCTATCTACATAGAAAGATAAAAGCAAGTATTTTCATCACCTGCTTGTATAAAATTCAAGTTATAAAATTCAAATAGCTGACTTCTCTAATAATACTTGGCAATGTCTTTAGTAATTAGCACTTCTTAAATTTGCTGTAGTGTTAGCTGGCACAGTGACTTAAATGTTGTCTGGTGTCTTTGCACATATATACTGCACAGGAGCATAAGAAACCACATCCCGAAAAACAAGAATTGTCAGAGTTACATTTTTATTTTTAGAGACTGGTTGCTATTGAGAAACAGAGACATGGGACTCAAAAAATGGGAGACAATGCAGGGTTAGGGTTAGTAGGGGGGCAATAATGCACTATACAATGCAAATACAGAACAGCATTTAAACATATTCTGGTCAAAATCAATAAAAGAAATAACCCAATGACAAATCATAACAATCTAGGCAATGTAAGAAACAGCTGATTGATTTTCTATCCAGTTAAATTCAGAGATAGTTTAATCTGTGTGACCTGGAAAAATCATTGGAAATCCAACCTTAATTGGCAGGGACCAGACTATTTTTTTTTGCCCAAGCAACATACACGTTGGGTTGCTGGCTGCATTCAAATTTTGACTTTAGTTGAAATCTGCTCATTGAGAAATAGCCAGAAGCGTTTTACTTTGTCAGGCTTTATTTCTGTTATTATCATAAGTTTGAGTTATAACATGATGATGTACAGGACTGTGTGGAGAAAGATTGAACATTGATGGTGCTGCGTCAATTTTGTTTATATTAAATTTTTTTGGTTCATTTTTTTCTGCAGTACTATGAGTGACCATTAGAGAAATCAATGCAGGCTGTCCTTATAATAGTTCTTTGGTTGTTTGCAGCAGAAAAAGCATTGTAATGTGATGATAGTTCTTTCTGTGAGTGAGATGGAGGGGGTTTATCAGCTCCAGCCTCTCTGGATGTGAGAGCGGAGGGGAGGGGGCTTTGTATAAAAAGCCAAGCCTGAGAATCGAGCTCCACAAACTCACTTAGCACACACATACACACACCTCCACACACGCGTGCACAGTATCTCTCCTCTCCCTCTCTCTCTCTCTCGCTCTCTCGCTCTCTCTCTCTCTCACTCTCTCTCCCTGTCTGTCTCTCGCCCTGTTCCTCTGGGCTCCGCTGCATCCTTCTTGTTTCTTCTTCTCACAAGTCCGATTGCACTGTATGCCTTCACTTGTACTTGCCTCTTCTTCTTCTGCGCCTGAGTGACTGTACTTTTTGACTTGAGCTGAGAAGGAGGACTCTCGCCGTCAGAAGTGTATGTTGTTTTCTGTGTCACTTTCACTCAACGACACTCTTTTGCAACTTCTTGTCGGGATCTGCGGGTCCCCGTTCCCTTCGGTGACAGGCTCCCCACTTTAACCAGTCACCATTTCCGCTCCCGGGAGACCCACGCTGGCAGCGCAGCCCCTTCCCCGACTCAGCATCGGGAGGAAGACCCTGGTGGCGGCTGCCGTGGGGGTTATGCTGGTCCTGGTGCTGGTGGTCCTCATACCAGTGCTTGTGAGCTCCGTGAGCACCGATGCCAGTCACTACGAGATGCTGGGCACCTGCCGAATGGTGTGCGACCCCTACCTGAACAAGGGCACCCCGGCCAGCAGCACCACCTCCACGGGGTTACAGGCTGAGGCAGAGGCGTTGAGCGACAACAGTAATGTCCTGCCCCCATCCACACTGCTGCAGGGCCCACAGGGCAAACCGGGGCGACCGGGGAAACCAGGACCACCAGGACCTCCCGGAGAGCCAGGCCCTCCAGGACCCGCCGGGCCACCGGGTGACAGAGGAGACCTGGGCAGGACTGGGATTTTGGGTTTGGGGGGTAACGGAGCTATCAGCACCGCCACGTACAACACCATCCCGCGGGTGGCCTTTTATGCGGGACTTAAAAACCCACACGAAGGCTATGAGATCCTAAAGTTTGACGATGTGGTCACAAACCTGGGCAACAACTACGATGGTGTCTCGGGCAAGTTCATCTGCTCCATCCCGGGCACATACTTCTTCATCTACCACGTCCTGATGAGAGGAGGAGACGGCACCAGTATGTGGGCTGACCTCTGCAAGAACGGACAGGTCAGTCACTCACAACTTTACTCTTTCAGCTCAGCTCTCTCCACAGTCCATAATCCTTTTTCTTTGGTTTTATATGTGCACTATACAATTACATCTTTGTTGAGTTTACCCTTTCTCACCTTTAAAGTTTATTTGATTTGCCAAAAACAAAAAAATTTAACCTCAAGTTTCTCCTTTCATTTACTTCTTAGTTTTGAGAGGATTTTATTGTCATCAAACATTGCTTCTCTTCACCTCACTCTGCACACCCCTATCATGAGGCAATTTTTTTGTATTTTTTTTAAATCCATTTTTCAGTTCCAAAGCCACAGTTTCACAGAGAGCTGAGCCGCTCACATCTGTGCCGTCACGAGCCCAGAGCGCACAGCTGCGGCTCACCACGCGCGCCTCCAGATAAAGATGTGTGACTGGTTACAATGTGTCCTGGTTTTTACCCGTTTCCTTTTTTTTCTAACAAGATGCATCCTGACATGCACTTGGACAAAGGATGGTCACAATTTTGGTGAGACATTTCAGTGAATTTAGTCATCTCTCTATAAAATAGGGAAAGAAAAGAGCTGTTTGTGTTACTGAGCAGCAAGCAGACAATTTCAAAACGAGACTTTAAATGTTATTAGTGAGCTATTTGAAAAGTGCAGATTTTTTGTAATATTAGAATTATAAAAGTACTTGTTTAAGACATTATCCATGAATATAGCATGTTCCTCTTTCAAAGTGAGGAAAGACAGTTGACAGCAAAAGTAAATGCCTCAAATGGATGTTTTTCAATAGAGCTATTAGAAATGTGGGTAACACACAGAACAGCTCACTTCTATTTAGCAGTAATAAAGTATGAATTAATATGTAATTAACAATAATTTAATGTACTATCCGTTTATAATTACTTAATTAACATTGATCATTACAATTATTTTCAAAAGGTTATAACTTAAGAATTAAACATTAGTAACAGTATTTATAACTCAGTGGTGTTTATTAATGTTGAAGTAATGTTTTGTAACTTATCCCTTAACTGGTCAATAAAGCTTAACTAAAACTTAACTAATGCTTTTTCTGTGTGAGCTATTCTAAAGTGTTAAATTATCAAACTACTTGTGAGCGAACTCTAACTACACAGTGCTACAAACACCGTTTGCCCATAACTTTCATTACCGTTCAAAAGCTTGTAAAACGAGGCAAGGATCTGTGTGGCATGTGCCCCTTGCCCTTGGTTTCACACTAAACACATTACAGAGCAGAGAATACATGCTCTATTCTCTGCTGCTTTTTTGATGCATCATTTTAATGGGGCTCTAATTGTATTTCGCGCCCCACAGGGTCTTCTCACGTTGGTAATGTGTGCCAGTATAGTTTGCATCTTTCCGATCACATGTCAGTTGTGATTTTTTTCTTGTTTTTTTGTGCTTGAAAAGCCTATAAAGAAAAGTACCTAAAAATCAAGGGAATAAAGAACTAAAATGCACAAGCTATAAACACCATTGAGCTATAGCATTAAGGTTTAGTTAAAAATTATATATGATATGATCAACAGCAACTTTATCTGTGAGAGCTATACAGAAGTAATTACATTTGAATAACTTCACAACAATAGTGTGCTTTGTAAAAACCTGAAATGCTATACTTGCTTTTGTAAAGTCTAACACTATTACTAGTCTGTATTTTCAAAGCTTTTTAGACATCTACTGAACTGGCACACAATCTATAAGAAGCCACAACATTCATTTACTGTTATGTGTACATATATACATGCTAATTTGTATCTATATAAATTATATTATCTCACCGAAGCCATTTGAGTTCAAACTTGGACGATAGTGTTAATGTGTTGAGGTCTCACAGTAAATAGAAGATGTGGAGAAACAGTTGGTAAGACACTGTGGTTTGAACTGAGGTTAATTTGTTTACCTTCTAATAGACATATAGCCAAGTGTTTTTTTCTTTTTTCTCTCTCTCTATAAATACATAATGTCTCACTCACCAGTTCTGTTTATGGGTGGGCGTTAAAAGCATTGATATATATTGGGGGATAGAAGAACATATGTTGCCATAAAATGCCTTCTGTTGCTGCTTCACGGTGCTCCCAAGAGAAGGGTGGAGGTACTTAAGTTCCTCGCTTCTCTTTTTTCCTCCGAGACCCATGTAATGTTTATAAAGTAGACTTGCACCTATGATTTTTTATTTTTTTAAATAAAGTGTCCTCTTATGCAAAAGCAAAAAAAAAAAAGCATCAATATGTGTTTTTCTTTTTGAGTTAACTGGGATTTTCACATGCAACCATATAGCTATATGTATATAGTTATATATCTACATATATGCAGAGGATGATTTTAGGAAAAAATACCATTTTAAGTCAATGGCAGTTCGCCTTGTTGATGCCAGAAGTCAGAGAGTGTTTTTTTTTTTTACTAAGCTCTTTGTAAGACCAAACATGAAACAGGTGGGCTACAGCATCAGAAGATCCCTTGGTAATGACATTTAGTACAAGGTCTACCTAATATTATACATGCTCACAAAAGAAGGGCGAGGAGATTAGGCATTTTTTAACCATTTTGAATACATTTGTTTTACCTAACTATTCTGGCTCATAAGAATGTCAGCATCTCAGCATAGAACATTATACCCAAACAAGATTGAAAGAGTAGGCATGACAACATTATAACATGGTAGAAATCTCAGAAAAGTGAGTTATAATGGGGTGCCTCTGTTTCCTCTGAGCCCCATGTAATGTTTATAAAGTAGACTTGGCCTTATCTGCTTTTTGTCTGAGCATTTGTCCTATGCAAAAGCCAAAGCAGCATCAACATGTGTTTTTACTGCTTTTGTGGTGTGTGTTTATTACTCTAACCTGAGTAAGGGGCCCTAGAGTGTAAGTCGCTGTAAACTGCGGTGAATGGTTATAAATGGTGGGGCCGACTCTTGCTACATCATTGATGAAGTGCTCCTAGTCAAAGCGATGCTCCTTCCCAGTCACATTGGTGCCTTCCTCAGCTCATTAAGGCAAAAAGCCAGATAAGCTATACGTTGTGAGTTGGGACAGTGGTGGCTAGGGAATTCTGGACAATACCCGTATTTTATCATCTTTTGTCTTTAGCGAAAGAGGATGGTCCTGCAGTGCTGTGTTTTACTCCTACCTGGCACATTCTCAAAACATCAAAATCCTTCTTTGCGCCAAACTTCCTCGTGTCATTTGGGGGATTTTTGACACTTTTTACAAAGCGACCGTCCAAGTAAACAATCCAACAGACAAGGCTATTTTAAGTTTTGCCTCTAAATCCAAGTTGTTCTGTGTGCCCATATCAATTCCTTTTTTCCCATAAACACAATTTTTAGGGAATTTTAACTCTTAGACTTTCCTGTAGATTAATTAGTAGTTTTAGTCCAGGATTAGACTTAGTTTAGACCAGTTTATTCCTGAGTAGCTGTTTTAGTCCTGGTTTATACTTAATCGTGGTTTAAATCTGATATACTATTACTGTTGTGAACTCTGTTAATTCCTGTTTGAACCTGGTTTAGTCCTGGTTTTATCCTGGTTTAGATCTGGATCGGACTAACTTCAAACCTGGATTGACATTGTGATTTTGTAAGACTTTCTAAACACTACACATTGATTTTTCCAAGATTTGTCAATAGTAACATATTTTTGGTCTGGTGGTGGCTCATAAATGACATCGATAAATGAGATTACTTGCTACATATGGCTATTCCACTGTTGGAGAATAACTCTTTATAAGACTATATCATCACCTGCCTTGAACATATCCTCCGAGACACAGAGTTGACAATTAAGACAAATTCATCTGATGTGATGGAGTGGCTGAGAGACAGCGCAAAGACATAGTTATTGTGCTATTGTGCCAACGAGGCCATTTTCATTGTAATTTAAAAAAGCTTGAACCAGATCCAGAAAGTGTTTGCTCCATTCCCTTCTTGATATTGTTATTAATCCAGCAAAAGCGTTTCGGAGTTAATTAAAAGCAATGACTTGAGCGTCAGTCTCTCCAGAGGACCATAGTGAATAATCACTCTGTCTCCTCCTTTAATAAGCTTCAATGTCCTTCCCTTGCAATTACCGCTGGTTTTTACCCACACAAACACACACCAGACGGGCACGCTTGTTTCGCCACACCCTCTGACCCCACTGCCTCCACCCACCCCACTGTGCGTTGCCCTCCAGATCTCCTCTATAGACCAGGAGTAGCACACTTTCCAAAGAGTTTTCAACAGAGTTCTCCTGAGAGGAACATAAGTCGTTTGATATTTTGCCCAGGGGTATCAGATTTCATCCAAATTAAATGTATCCGTGTAACAGTGCCAGAAATTGGTAACAAAGCAATTATTGTGAATTATGGTCCTGCGGAAGTACAGAGTCAGGAGACATATTCAAACAAGTATTCATCTGTGTGTCTGAGTTCACGGATTCCATAAAAACAATGTCTTTGGATGAGACTCTTGATTGTGATAGATACAGTACAGGCTGTTGGTGTTGTATGGCTGCCATGTCTTTATAAATCAACCCCAGGGCAGCTGTGGCTACAGAGGTACCACTGCCATAAACTGTGGGTGCTATGAAAAGCAACATATAAAATCACTGAAGCCATTTTTTGATGAGACAGTGCTTTGATAATAATACAATAAAATAAGCCACTTTACTAAATTTCCCAAACAACTCAAGAATGATTAGGTGCCTACAGTTTGCCTTTATTATACAATAAACATCACTCTGACTTAACTGCCACTCTCTAAAACACTCATACATAAGACAATATTTCTTGATTACAACTGTGATTTTACCTGTAAATTTAAAGCATAGTCTTTAAGTACTGACCGCCATTGTTATCTTCCTCAATATACATCTATGTTTCTATCTATGTCTATGTGTTTATGCTTGACAAGGTGAGGCCCACACATTGTGTTGCGCATGTGGTGTCAATCCCAACATTAAACAGCAGCCATCTGGATGAGACAAGCCTCTGTTTGATTTCTTTTTTAGCAAACTGCAGTTTCTATAAAACAAAAAAAATGTGTGAAAGACTAACACTAGTTTTATTAAAGTTAATGTCATTTTTAAATGATTATTGGGTTTTTACATTACGACACAGTAATAATACGGTAATAACGTAGTAATAGTGTTATAATAAATAGTTAATAACACAGTAATTATCATGTAAGTACTATTAAATTACCCATGTCGTTCTTTGATATATATATATATATTTGAATAATTTAAGGAAACTTAACCCTCCCCAAAACCAGAATATACAAAGACACAATACAATACTATTTCTGTAGGTGGTAGTGATGTAGTGTGTAAGTGTTTGCCCTGGAATCAGAGGGTTGCAAGTTCGAATCCCTGCTGTCATTATTTTGAATGTACAAATAAATGTTTTTGTATATTCTGGTTCTTGAGGAGGGTCATGTTTCCAAGAAATAGAGTAGAAACAGTCTGATGTGAATTGTGCAGCCCTGATTCCAGTTAATTACATAAAAACTACCAAACATAATACAAGGGTATTTTTTTAATATAAATAACATAATTGTAATTACATACAAATACTAGTCTATATAATAATACTAACATGAGCACAGTACAGTACAGTACCATGCTATTACCATATTATTATTGTGCCGTAATGTAAAGCTTTATTGTTTATTGTGAGCAAATATTAAAAGTACATATATTCACTTTACATTTACTGGAGTACGTTTTTGAATATTACTATTTTGAAGCATCAACACTCTTACTTGAGTACACCACAGTCTTGTGTTACCTAGATATAGCTTTTATTTTGTGAATCGTGAAGAGAAGATATGTTTTTCTTGTGCCATTTATGTTATTTCATTTATTTATGTAATTTTTTAAAAGCCAGTTTATGATTGAGAAATTAATTTATATAATTTCACAATCATTCCTAAAAATAAATCAGACATATTCAGATTAATACTCAGTATTTATCTATAGTAACAATTTTTGGGGAGTAATAACACTCATCTCTGTGCATGATAAACTATTTTCTGTATCTCCCCAAGACCTGAAAAATGGCCTTGATTGATTTTAAGATTCTGGTAATGTTCGGACGTACCATTCTTCATCGTGGTGTGACTGCAGCACTGAAGCGTCTTTGTGAGAGTAGTCACTGAAACAGAGAGACTCCTGTCCTAAATACACAGGCTGGGTTTGAGTTAGCCACCGACGTGTTTGGTCGTCAAGCGTTTTAGTGAATCATATTGATCTTTTAAAGTCTATACATGTGCAACAGGACAGTATGCAGAATTTTTGTAATATTGAGGTTTAAGGAGAAATTATGTTTCTTCCAGGATGACTGAGGATGTGCCAAAATCATGATTTGCCTTTAGACCTGGTTTAGTTCTGGTTAATTTTTATTTAGAACTGGGTTTACTATAGGCCTGGTTTTAGACCTAGTTTATTATAACCTTGACTTTGTCATGATTTAAACCTTAGTTAGACCTGGTTTAGTCCTGAGTTAGACCTGGTTTAGACCTGGGTTAGACCTGGTTTAGACCTGAGTTAGACCTGGTTTAGTCCTGAGTTACACCTGGTTTACAGTAGCGCTGATTCAGTCCTGGTTTAGACCTATAGTGTAGTCCTTGTTTAGTTCTGGTTTGGTTCTGGTTTAGTCCTGAGTTAGACCTAGTTTACTGTAGTGTTTAGTCCAGGTTTAATCTTAGTTTAGTCTTGTTTTGTCCTAAATTTGACATTTACATTAATGGTTACGTCCGGGTTTAAGTTTTCTCCTGTTTTATTTCTGGGTTTGTTCTGTTCTGCTATAGTCCTGATTTAACTGTGTGGCTTCGTTTCTTTATATATATATAATTTGTTCAGCCAATTGTATCTTCTGTTTGGATAGTGGTCCTACAGACAATAATCCTGAGGTCTGGCCTATACATATTCGTTCTTTGACACACCCTAGTTTCTCGTGTGATGTCTGCCGTGGCACTTCCTCTATAATCAGCCTGAGAGGTAGTGGGGGCGGACCTTTGGCCTTGATCTGCCGTGTAATTGGACATTGAATTTGACACTTCGCCGAGTGGAACATTAGAGCCAGTCTAATTAGGTGCGAAGGCTATTAAATGAAGATTGGCCCGTGTTGTTAGGAAATACCACACAGATTGGAAATGTCAAGATGACACCGGGCTGTCATCTGCCGAGCGCCGCCGAGAAAATCTATCATTTATTGGTTAAGTTTCAAAACTCCAAACTGCCCACCACCAATGAATCTATCACGTTAGCACATTTCCTCTGAGAGCCCTCCACATGCTGCGTGGTGGCGTCTTTACATGACACTCGGGAAGTGTCAGTCTCCCAGAAGAACTGAAGTGACTCTAGGAAGTACTCATATGTGTAATATTTTTTACATTTTGCATATATTTAATGTTGTTGCATTTAATAGTTGATTTGCCTTCAAACTGCTGATTATGAGAGATGATATAAAATAATATATGATCGTGAGGTTTTTTACTTGTGTTAAACCTTAACTAGTGAATATGGGATTAAATAGATTATGTTCATAACTATATAACCAAAACACACAGCCCTTTAGTCTTTCTGCATAATCGCTTTAATTGTATACTCAGATACTTTGTTGGTATTATACACGCCCAGTCATATTTGACATGGTATATTTGACCAGTGTAAGAGCTCTCTAATTATGGTCAAGCAGAGGAGGGCTTGGCATGGGTTAGCACACCAGCACAATTATGTTCCAATATACACAAACACATCTTATATAATCAATATGGCCTTGCTCATTTGAAGGGCAATCCACTAGATATGCTTGTGTGTGATTCAAAGTGGTGAAGTGGGGAGGCCTGAATTTGTGTGACTGCCGGCCAGAATGGAGCTGTCATATAAGCATATAGCTCAAAAGTTAGGTCCTTTAGAACTGTTTCTCCCGCTAACATACTCCCATAATCATGTTCAGCTCAGTGATAGACAAACAGGTCTAAACTTCATTACGTCTAATGTAACGATCAGTAAGGCCTTGTTGGGGATATGAGCCGCCGGTTCAGTGGCTGGTTACATATACAGAAGCACAGTCGACTGGCAATGCATGACCTTGACAGCCAATATTTAGAGGGACTTTGACAAGACAAACAAAGCTCTGTAGCTGAGGCTGAGGCGCTGGTAAATGAGGTGTCAGCCAACAGTGTCCTCCTCGCGGCTGCTCGAGCGTGTTTGAATCCGTCACATCGCCAAAGTGATGGCTCTGATTGAACAACACTGTAGTAGAGGCATAGGAAAACTCAAACCCTATAACCAGGTCTAAATCAGGTCCAAACCAAGACTAAACAAGATCCAAACTAGGTCTAAACGTGGGTCCATTCTGATAAATGAGGTGTCAGCCAAGAGTCTCCCTCACTGCTCAAGCATGTTTAAATCCATCACATTGCCAAAGTGATGCTACTGATTGAACAACACAGGTGTAAACCAGGACTAAACCAGGTCTAAACAGGATTAAACAAAGACTACGGTGTAAACCACATCTAACCCAAGACTAAACCAGGTTTAAACGGGATTAAAAAAAGACTATCTAACCCAAGACTAAACCAGGTCTTAACGGGATTAAATAAAGACTATCTAACCCAAGACTAAACTAGGTCTAAACCAGGTCTAAACCAGGACTAAACCAGGACTAAACCAGGTCTAAACAGGATTAAACAAAGACTATCTAACCCAAGACTAAACTAGGTCTAAACCAGAAATAAACCAGGACTAAACCAGGACTAAACCAGGTCTAAACCAGGTCTAAACTCAAACTGGTACTATCCCCGAGGCCTGTGTGATATGTCTGCTCTTCCTCGTCTT
>JAVQKC010054089.1:0-10223 GCA_036025475.1 Philypnodon macrostomus
AAGTCTGCTGGATTGGCAGATGAAAGCTTTTCAACAATCAAAACCTTGTCCAGATGCCCTTTTTCAACTTTCAGAATGACCTCTACCTGGATGAATGACAACCTTCACCGTCGTACTCCTATATATATATTTTTTTTTTTACATTTTTTAGCTAATAAATTCTATGGAGGCAAGTGTGTAAAAGCAGATAAAAAATATACTCAAGTAAAAAACTGTCTATTTACTATCATGCAAGCTATATATTCTGTTGAAATGTGTTCCAGGTCTATACCATCAATCTAGAGTCCTGCTACGTGATGGTTCAGGGGGTCCCAGCGATAGGTGTGATGAAGGAGCTGATCCAACTGTGTGCTCTGTACGGGACAGTGGAGGAGTACAGGCCCCTGGACGAGTATCCTGCTGAGGCGTTCACCGAGGTCTACCTGGTCAAATTTCAGAAAATCACCAGCGCCAGGTACAAGACGAGGTTTTCTGGCTTTGTTACAACATGTCTAATATTGTTTCTGTTCCAGGGCAGCCAAACGGCACATGGATGAGAAGAGCTTTTATGGCGGGGTGCTGCATGTTTGTTATGTCCCGGAGTATGAGACAGTGGAGGACACCAGACTGAAGCTTTTAGACCGGAGGAAATACATCATGAGGACGTTACATAATATTGGTATGTATCACATCAACTAGACCCGTCAACAAACCTGCATAAAACCATAGTACAAATGCATATGGAAATACATCTATGAAATGTAGCTGTGTTTAACTCATTTTTATATACTACTACTACTACTACTACTACTACTACTACTACTACTACTACTACTACTACTACTACTACGCGCCTACTCCGACCACCACCAAACACCAATCGCCCAAATCAGTAAAAAAGTGGGTCTAATATGTACTACCTGGCTTTCCATGTACTATCTTTAAAGAACCAACATGGACCCAAATCAGAAAAATGCTTTACTTATAAATGAACCAGAAAATAACTCATGGGTGAACTGGGTAATAAACCAGGACTAAATGAGGACTAAACTAGGACTAAACCAGTCTTTCGAGTACCACTAGAAAAAGCTACTGCTCTAGGAAGTTCATTGAGTGGCAGATGATCTAACCATTACTATTTCATTTTGTACAAAGCACGAGGAAATCAACGAGTGAAAGAAATGACTACAGAGACCACCACCTCAAATGCACCGTCACCACCAGAGACCACCACCTCAAACGCACCGTCACAACCACAGACAACCACCTCTAAACCTGATAAAACGGTTGATAATAACCTAACCGAGTGCTTAACGGGACAATATTATGGTTTTCCTTTACTTCCCTCGCCCCCTCAGGAATACCCCTATCCAGGATACACCAGTAACTATGTACGTTTACCCACTGAGGATAAAATGGGGACGTTACATAATGCTATTGTTGAGAAGAGACGGCAGCAGAGTACAAGCAGTCACACATTTTCAGACCAACAAACCAACAAATATAGAGACCAAAAGGACCAACAAACCCCACCTCCGCCTCCCGTTGTAAGGTTTCTACCACGGACTACGCAGTTCCAGAGAAGAAAACGCATGGCAGAAGAGGACATTAGGCGATTATTTCAAGATGTGCCTGCTCAAAGTGGGACATTTATTGGACCAAAGTTACCAGAGCTGCCTAAACTGGACATGGAGGATGCATCCTTAAACACAACAGTAACTCTGATCCGGAGTACAATGAAACAGGTAAAATATGATACATTTTTGGAAAAGTTTCGAACAATTAACAACCAAATAATTGTCTTTTTCAGGTTGAATCAGTCGCTGAAGTCAAGGCAGTGGAGAAGAAGGTGAAACCACGTCGTAGGATCTGAGTTCTGCAGATTTGAAATGTAAATATGTATATTAACAATAAAATGTCTTTACTGTTCCTCTTGTTCCTTAAATACACGCTCTTCAAATGTATCAATAACCTGAAAGGAAAAAAATTACAGAAGATGCTCGATTTAAACTATAGACAATGCTGTGAAAATTGCTGTATTGTGATTACCGTAGGATCTGGGAGGCACGGTCCAAATGCCTCAAGCAATAAGTTCTCCTCTTTTACCGCCGTCACAAAATCCAAAAAAGACAGTTTTCCATCGTGGTCATGATCCTGGAGAGAGGAACAGACAAAGCAAAATACTTGGTTCAGTACATCAGAGTTGAACAAAAATCTTATTGAGAAAACTGTGCAAGTATATCTGACCATTTTCTTGAGCGTGATTTCCACCAGGTCCTTGATGCCCTCATCGGGGTCCTCCTCGTTGGGCTGTCGGGTCAAACTGTTCTTCAGTAAATGAAACATCTCGTCTCGGGAGATGTGGCCGTCACCGTTTAGATCATACACAGTAAAACAGTCTGGACAATGCGTGGTTAAAGGAAAACTAGAGATTAATGGGTTATTGCAGGTACAATTCATGCATTTAAAAGCAGATGTAAAACTTACATTTCATTTTTTCACTTAATGTCCCCCGAATAAAAACAGATAATCCACCAATCCATTCTCTGACACTTAAAAAGCCATCATTATCTTTATCAAAAGTTCTGAAGGCTGCAAAACACAAACACACAAATCATTTTTTATATATTTCCAATTGATGAGCATAAATAAGGCAGAGGCTCTTACCTCCATCCATGATCATGTCGTCTGTGATGTTGAACGCGTGATGAAGCACACTTCTGAACTTTCCTCTGTCTAGGCCTGGGACAGATTTCCCGTGGTAGCTCTGTTCCCCCAGCAGCACATGAAACTCTCGGATCAGACACTCAATCTCTGTTTTATTGACTATTTTTTAGTAAATAATAAATGGGTTAAACAAGCGTTATCTATATTTATGAATATACTATAATACTCACAGTGCTCCACGTGTTTGGACATTTTGTCAGTGATATTCTTCATCTGTTTTCGGTTCATCGTGGCAGACATTTTTAGTACTGTTCTGGCTCTCGGCCCGGTGCATGTTTGTCCGCTGTCACCACGGCAACGGCGCACTGGTGAATTCTCCAGCAACATTGCGCATTCATAAAAACACTATAATTATGTGAAAACGTGTCACATGACAAGGCTATAATTGGCATTTACCAGCTGCGAACCATAACCAGTTCACAAGAGGAAAGTGTAAATAAGATACTACTCGTGTCCCCGGCACCAGACAGCCTTCTGTTTTAACCAGTAGTGGATACTGCCATCTGCTGGAACAAATTATAACCTACAAAAAGGCAAAGGATACAATACTGTGCATGAAACTAAACGAGTCAAAAGTAATGGATTAATACAGAACAATCTGCTATAATTTTATTAAAATGCAGTTTTGTTTACATTATTTCAAATAATCTCATCTTAGTAAACATTAATTTTCACAATTTGTAACAAACTCAGGTGATTCTAAAATAAGTAATTACACGATTAAGACAATGACACGTGAAAGCAGTCAGATTTGTTTAAATAAACCCACTCATTCATTCAAGCCTTTTAGAGTATTGCACCTCCACTTTGTGCCTACATTATGTGTCTATAAACAGTATGATCAGAGTCATTAGTGTTATGGTCGTTTCTGCAGGCCAGTCCTGATCGGGAGACTGGCGTCGATCCATTGGTTTGTGTTTCCAATCAGTGAGTTCCACAGAGAAACCTCTTCATCTGTGGAGTCCATCCAGGGCACAGGCTCGCCATAACTTTGACCTGTCAGAGGAAAACACTTATTGAGACACCTTTAAGCATAATTATTCAATTCACTCACATCGTTTTGTCAGCTAAAATATATCTGTCCTTTCAAATTGTTTTCAAGTTTCCGGTTTTGCTGAGATAAGTAAAAGGTCAGGAAGATAATGACCCAAAGCTTTAAAAAAAGCAAATCAATCCTACATTTTAAGCTTTTATTGCTACAGTTACTAAACACGTGTTAGCCTTTAAAAGTACAATGTAACAAGTAAGAATCCACTTAGAAGTGACCTGGCTCTGATGACAGGAGCCTCTGAAATGCCTGGAATGCCAACAGTAAACTTTGGTACACTGACACAAAATACAACACAGTCAAATAGGACACAGGATAGAAGTTAGCAGTTATCATATACAAAACTAGGCCTACTCTGTTATATACGACAGCAAGGTGTATTTTGGAAAAACGGCCCCATACGTCTGCCACAACGGGCACCTTAATCAGACATTGTGTGATTTCTAAGGGTTTTTATATTGTTAACAGGCAATTAAGAGGCCCCGCCCCCAACCCATGACAAACATGGGATGTACATTAAGTATACAATTGCCCGGATCAATGTGACAACATTCATGTTCATTCATTTATGTTCAGCAGGAATAGTGGCTCAATTAAAGTGCTCCAAATAATTAATTAGTTAATTAATTAATTTTCATTCATCGTAGATGTACCAAACTCAATCCAGTTCTGCGTCTTCATCATATGTAACTGTCTAGAAAAGTAGAAAAAGATCCGGCAAAGACTTTTTGAGTTATTGCGTTCAGTTTTGGCCTGTAATTAATTAATTACTTAATTAATATTAATTGTAGAAGTACACAAATCAATCCAGCTTGGCGTCTTTATGATATGTACCTGTGTGTTAATTGTTGAAACTGATCTGTCTTTTCGTTTTTGAGTTATCGCGTTCACACGTAGGATCTGTGGACGTGGACCAACGTGATTCCATAATATCGTTGTTTTGCCAATATCAATATAGTAATTACCAAAACTATACATAATATCATGTACCAATATGTAAAGTAAAAACAATGATTCTCACCAGTGCCACAGCTCAGTCGTATCCCTCCGAGTATATGTGTCTTTAGTCCTTCTCGCTGCCAGACCGTCAGCTCAGCGCAGGCCTCCTTCAGGTCAGCGGTGTGGAAGCCATCGTACACCATTGTGTGGTTGTAGGTCGGGCTAATAGTGTGCTTTACAATACGTGTCTTCTGCCCGCTCTGACGACTATCATCAGGGAGAATGTAGCTAATGGTAAAGAGTAAACAAAATGTATCCTGAATATATTGTAGTTTATGTAAGTTAGATATAACATTCATTCATCTTTTTGTGCTTCCCATTTGGGAGATAAGAAAATAGCTCCTTTAGTCACAGGGCTGACACAGAGACACACTCTATATACAGGCAACCATTCACTCTCACACTCCCTGACTAACTATAATTCACTAATTCACCAAACGCACGCATGTCTTTGGATGGTGAAACAAAGCCTCTCTATAGAACACACAGTAACACAGCAAAGGCATGCAGACTACACTTAGCCAACCTGAGAATGGAACCCACAACCTTCTTCGAGAGGCAGGAGCCCTAACCACACAATGTGCAGCGAATAAGAGACTCACCATCTAACAAATGAATTAAGGGGACCTCCGTTATTAGACAAGAGACCTTGAGCCTCTCTTAACCAAATGTGAAGTTCTCCTGTCAGGGGCAGACCACCGCCTTGACAAAGAAAATACAATGAATATAAGACGTATAAACTATGACATCATTTATATTCATTACAGGGATCTTTGTCTCACCCTCAAATCCTTCGGGAATGAACTTGATAGATAACATGATGGTTCCCCGACTGCTGAGGGCGTCTGGACTCAAATGAACCTGTGATTCAACAAGACATAATAAAGTTACAAATGAACAGACAAAGGAACAGAGACAGAGGTGAGTGTGGAGGCAGTGATTGTAGTTACGTAAAAGACTCATTTATATTCACAACATGTCTCCTTCTTGCTTCAGCTCTGCCCGACACAAAACACTCCTCCAGAATCAATTGTCTTTGCTACTGATGGTAGACATAAACCTTCAAATCTGAGACAAAAACCCAGTTCAGTCCTGATCTAGTAGCAGTTTAGTCCCAGTTTAGTCCTGATATTGTCTTGGTTGAGTCCTGGTTTAGTCTAAGTTTAGTCCTAATTTATACTCAGTTGACTCCCGCTTTAGTCCTCACATAGACCTGCTTTATTTCATAATATTGCCTTGGCTCAGTCCTGGTCGAGTCTTAAATTAGTCCTGGTTTAGTCCAGGTTTAGTTCAAGCCTGCTGCTGTCCTGACTTACTCCTGCTCTGTGCTGAGTCATATTGGTTTTGTAAATATGTATCTAGAAGGTGTACAAACTAAATAATCCCCGACTGAGTGTGTTTTATATTTGACCAACCCTCGGCTGTAGATCCTGCCACAGTGGCTGGGTGCATGTCCAGTCCCAGCCGGCCAAAGAAAGCTCCACTTCCCCCAAGAACACATTCCTCCCGAGAGGTTCAGCGTGCCACACAGACAGGTTTAAAGTCCGACTGCGCAGCTCTGTAATACGCACCTTATACTATCACAGAGAGAGTTGGAGAAGAATGAATTGTCATGTCTATATTGTATATTTGTTCCTGTATCTAGGATATGTACAGTACTAGGCAAATTGTTTCAGGCAAGGTTTTTTTTTTATGGTTCAACATCCCCGTGTCTGTCTGGGATAAGCATGAAGAGGTAGAAAGATGTGAGCAGCCTACAACCACTGATGATGAGTGGACGTCAGAGGGCAAAGTGTGGCGACTCACTTTGTATTTTGTAACTGAATAAAATAAATAAATGAAATTGCATATTTCTACAATCTGTTAGTCTAGTCTTCAAAACTGCCTAAAACAACTGCATGCACTGTATGTTGTATAAATATGACCTTGACATGTAGTTTCTTACTCTAAGTGTCTGATCATAGACTGGGTTATGAGTCTTTTTCTTCACTGCTGTTTTCTTCTTGCTTTGACTCGAGAGGTCCGGCAGAAGATATGTTTTCACATATCTGAAAACACATGAAAATTACATGAACTTGATTGACCACTGGGTGACTGGACACTTGCCACATCCACACATTCACACGTCTGAGCAGTTCTTTCATGACTCAGCGAAGTCCTCACTTAATCCCATTCTATTACTGGTTCAGACCTGGTTTTGTCCTGGTTTATTCCAGATTTAGTCCTTGTAGACCAGGATTAGTCCTAGTTTAAATCTAGTTTTGTCCTGGTTCTGGTCAGATAGTGGTTTATACCTGGATATGTCCTAGTTTAAGCCTGGTTTAGTCTAGAGTCAGTACTGGTTTATATTTGATCTAGTCTTGGAGTAGACCAGTTTTAGACCAGATCTAGTTCTGGTTCAGTTCTGATCTAGTCCTAGACTTGGTTGTAATTTAGACTGGTTTAGTCCTGGTTTAGATCTGTATAGCCCTGATTTAGTCCTTGTTTCTTCCTGATTCTGCATTGGTCTAGTACTGGATTAGAACCAGTTTAGTCCCGACATAATAATAATAATAATAATTCATCAATTTTATATAGCGCTTTTCACAACTACTCAAAGACGCTTTACATATTTGTATTATTCACTCCACAGTCACACCTGATGATGGTAAGCTACTTATGTAGCTGGGATAAGTGTGGGTTAAGTGTCTTGCCCAGGGACACACCAACCCTCTGGTCGAGGGGCGAGCGCCTACCCACTGCACCACTGCCGCCACATAGAACATTATGTAAACTTGACTGTCCTCTGAATGACTTTGATACTGGACATTTAGTATTTTTGCCACATCCCCAAATTTTGCACACTCACGGGTCTGAGCGATTCTTTCGTGCCGAAGCGATGTCCTCACAGCGGTAGATTTTGATTTGCAGCTCCTCCTTGTGTGAGTCGTAAACCAATGAGAACTGGATTCGGCCGCTCACTTCCACCACGCCAAAATCTCCGGAGCTAAACAGACTCATCATGCTGCCACTCAGCTGAAAAAAAAAACACCTAACATCAGCTCCTGCGTCAAAGACCCGAGCCTGAGTCATCTAATCGTTTTCAGTAAAATCCAATAGACCTAAAGTGTGAGTGTGTTCAGAGTGGGCTAGTACTGGTTTAGTCTAGGTTTAGATTTGATTTTGTCCTGGTATAATCCTGCCCAAATTCTGCCACAAAGCTAGCAAAAACAGATCAACATGCAGCCTGTATGTATGCATGTGTATGTATATGAGAGAGAGAGTGTTTTACCGTGTAGCTGGAGAGAAGGCTGCCGGCAGAGCTGCTACTTTTTAAAGAGATTGGAGCCAGTTCATTTAGGCTGCTCGAGTCACTGTCCTCAGTGTGCCCATCAATATCACCCTAACCACACATAATTCAAAAATATTCTATATTATTTAGTTGTAAAACGTTATAAAAGGTAATAGAGCAGCACAAATGGCTGATACTAAAAGTAAAAGCCCTAGGACAAAAACCTCAGGAAAGGTTTAAATAAAAATTCAAAGTACATAATATTCTTGATGTCTTTGTCATGCCCAAGTAACAGTCCCTGTTATGGTGAGAAAAACACTAGAAGCCCAAGAGCTACAGATGATACCACAAAGTTCTCAAAGACTCTCAAAGAGCAGGTTCAGGTTTAGGTGAGCTAATATGTATATAATATGTATATAATATATATATATACCTCAGTTTCCTCCACGTGGCTTCTATTTATGGCCCTTTCAATCCCTACAGCACAAGAATATAACACCATTACATGTTATAATGTACATGACTGACACTAAGAAGGAAGTATTTCTACCTTTGGACAATGAACCATTCTCTGGTGAAACCTGTGAAGAGTAAGAACATTTGAACATTTATGTATATTCTTACAAAATGATAAACTTACTTTGTTCATGAGAAAGGCCACAACACTTCATCATCTAGATCTAGATTCATCCACCGGCATCTTTATTAGGTTCCCTGATCAAATTCAAGGTAACACAAATAGCTAATTACTCAATCACAGGACAGCAAAACAATGCATTTAGTCATCCAGACATGTTCAAGGTCATTTAAGTTACTTCAAATATGACATATTTGTTGGTGCCAGAGATGGTAAACATTCAGCATTTTTTAACTGCTTATCTACTGCACTGCACAGGGGTTTAGGGAATGGTGCTCCAAAAAGGAAAATATGCAGTGAGAGGCAGTTCTGTGGGCAAACAAAAGCCATGTTGTTGCCTGAGGTCAGACAATAATGCCCACTCAAGATGACACAAAGGCAATAATCTTTGCATGCTTAAGATGTCAAATCCTGAAGCACCTAATAAAGTGGCCAGTGAATGCATTGCTTTGTGGTCCTTGTTAGCCCCTGTCCCTGTCAAAATGAGCACACACAAACCTTTTCTGGTTGACTCTTTGTTCTGGGCGAGGGAGTGGGTTTCATCATTTCTTCCATCCTAAAACAACATAACACTTACACAGTCACACCCAATGGCACTAGCTTGTGTAATTGTTATCTTAGACTTATACACACGAACCCCGCTGTTGTGTTTTCTTCTTTAATCTCAGTTAGTCTGTCGTTGGTCTCTGGAGATGATGAGCAGTTGTTTTGTGTCGATGTGGTTTCCTCTGGTTCTCCGTTGAACAGCACAATCACCGGCACATGTGTTACTATAGCAACAACCACACGATCATTACTGGGAAATCCCTGCATCAACATGAAACCAGTCTGCAATCATTGGTTTTCAAACTGGGGTAAAGGTCCCAAGGCCTCAATCAAGTGAAAAGCAACATTTATTACCTTTATTGTCAATTTATTTGGCTTAAAAAGTGATACGGCCCCCCAAGTTTGTGTTAAATATGCTAAAAATTGTGAGACAGTGGCACATACGAGTTTAAATACATCAACACCTAAGGCAGGGGAGGGCAAACTTTTTGACTCAAAGGCCACATGGGGTTTTAAAATGTGTGATGTTGTATTCTTTGTAAACGACAAACGAGACATACAGCCTTCGATCGGACCTCAGTGAAAAAAATGCTGATGCGCAGTTAACTGGTTACTGCGGGTTATAACAACGTGAGTGATAAATTGGCAATATTTTATCATTTAATAAATATGAGAAAATTCCCGGGCTGCAGTTTGCCCACCCTTGATCTAAAGGCCCCGACGGTGGTATATAGACTATAGTTTTTTGTGATACTCTATAATCTTTGGCATTTCATATCTTCATTTAGTTTGATTTACAGCTGGTTTTGTTACAACTTTAGTCCTGCTCTGATTGGGAGCTTGACTTTGTGGCAACTTCTTACAAGCCCTTGTTTTGACACAGTTAGCTTATGCGCTAATTCAACTGGAAGACTACCGGTAGATGCTGCATCAACCGCTCCACCTATCACCTGGAGCTCCTCCCAGCTCTCCACCAGCCGCACCTCTACCTCAGCCTATCCCCGCTCAGCCGGCTG
>JAVQKC010054094.1:0-11373 GCA_036025475.1 Philypnodon macrostomus
AGAAAAGCGCTGTATAAAACAAATGCATTATTATTATTATTATTATTATTATTATTATTAAACTACATTATTTTTCCCATCCACATTCATAGTCAGCGGTCTCTACAGATGCATTCATTTAACATAGGGTTTAATTTACCATCATTTTGAATTACAACCCACTGGAGAAAGAAGCTACTAAGACAGCATAGGGCATTGGCACCACCTTCCATAGACAGCACCTCCATCACAAGTTTGGAGCACAGCCCGACATCTAAAGTGCCATGAAGTGGATTTATCTTTCCCTCTAACTTTTATTTATTCATTCTTTGTGTTCGTCGCCCTGCCTCCGATGAGTGGGCACACGCCACCCACATAACTCATTACCACTGATTGTGTGTCATACATTGTCTGCTAGCGTGATGATGGCAGAGTCGTCGTCTTTTTCTCTCCCGTCTCAGATTAATGGTGTCTGTCTGTAGCTGGGATCGTGACCCCGTCATGTGGACCAGGATTTGCTTTGATTCAGATGTCTTCACTCTGTCATTTACTGCGCAGACATCTTAGCGCCTCCAAGAGAAATGGAAGGGATTTTCACAAATGTCTTTGAGTGAAATGCAATATGTTTCTTGTCTGGAGTGAGGTCTGGGTGCAAATTAGGTAGCTTGGTCAGTGAGTGCAGATGCATTTGTTAGATGACTTTACTCTTGGCTTACGAGTGCTAATGAGACCAGGACCTGGATTTTTAATCACAAAGACCGCATTTGGTGGTAACTTTGGATGTTGTGATTTCTTATAGTTTTTTTTTATTTAGTTTTTTTTATTTGAAAGCTATTTTTTGGCCCAATTTTTAAGCTTTATTTGATGGGACAGTAGACTGACTGGAAATCAGGCAGAAGAGTGGGGATTTGGCAAACTGTCGAACTCCCAACATCAGCACGGTAGGCTCTGAATATGGAGCTAAACCACAGCCCAAGGGATTTCTTACAGTTTATTACCTTAAACCAACACCATGTATAATTTGTCCACTAGATGGCGTTATTGACTATTAAATGTACTACTCACTGAGGCCAAATAATTTCACTTTTGAGGGAGTGCCCCACTGCTGTCAGTTTTGGCTCAGGCTGCACTAGGGCTGAGCATTATGGGGTTATATGAACTTTTAACCTGAGAAAATTGTTGAATTGTACGAGCATATCTTTTGACACTAGGTCAGGTGAGGATCCAAAATGTAAATTCGTGAAAACGGTTCATTATTTTGATTTTAATTGATATTTTCAGGACAATTCTTTACACCTGACTGCATTACTTATTCACACCACTGTCATTCACTGGTGGTGGTAAGCTGCCCTCTGTAGCCACAGTTGCCCTGGGACATTTTCCCCAAGCACCACAATTACCACTAAGATGCAAGATGGTAACGTGTTTTGCGCAAAGGTACAATAGCAGTTGGAGCGGGGAATTAACTACCATTTTTTTTTTTAGTTAAGGGCTACCTATACATTCTATGGAATATTTAAATCATATTTCTCTCTATACATCCAAGTTGTGTGTGCTATCTCTATGACATTTAGCAAAGGACTGGACACTGAACAAAACTAGGCCATTGTTACAGTAAGATATGGGTCAGCATATCTTAAACTTATCCTGTTATTGTGTAGGTCAAACACTCTTGGCTGCCCTCTAGTGTCTCCCAGCTGTATTTTATGTTTTTTATTTCAACATTTTTTTATTTATTTATTTTTTTTTTTACATCTGCCTCCACAAAAGTAAAGATCACGTTTTCCACAGTAACATGTCTTCAGGCTGTGTCTATGTTAATCATTGGAGACTTTGTATGGAAACTGAACTATTCTTGCCTTTCCACATGACTGGTAGTAATTTGACCAGAGCGTATGAATACTTAAGGGAGCAAAATGTCAGGCTATCGCGCCTCTTGGCTTGTTCACTACCACCACAACCACAAGCTACATTTGACATTTCTTTCAAAGGCAAAGATGGGGATTTGTCCAGATATGAAACACTATCGTTTGAGACATTGATTCAGTTGTATTGTGGGGAAGGTCAATTAGTAGCTAGAAAAAAAAGTGAAAATAACCTTGTAGTGTTCTCATTAAGCTCTACACTGGAGTTCAAAATGTCTTCTTGGGTTATATTCAGGGCAGGTAAGGGCGAGTACTTAACTTCAGACCCCCGTGTAAGCAAATATTAGAGAAATGATACCGGCCAGTGTTAATATCGTCTCAGTCAGGCCTCTGTCCATGGTGCTTTCGCTTCAATATCTAGAGGATGAGGGTTTTGTGATCTTTTGAGACATTGATTAATTTTGTTGTGGTAAAGGTTACTTAGAAAACCTTGATGTGTCCTTATTAAGCCCTAGACTGGAGTTCAAAATGTCCGCTTGAGTTTTTAGGGCAGGTGGAAGTCAGTACTTTACTTCAGACCACTGTATGGGCAAAGGCTTGACAGAGAACTCTCGAGATAAATGATAGTGACCAGTGTTAATAGCGTCTCAGTCAGGCCTCTGTCGCTTCAATATCAGGAGCTGTCCATGGTGCTGAGCTCAAATAGTAGTTGCAGGTTTGGGGAATACCACTCGTTTGATCTCCAAATATGCATCTTAACTTGTCCTTTGGTAAAGATGTGGGTTTGTCTGGATATGAATATGATCTTTTGAGACATCGATTCATTTATTTTTTGTGTGGTGAAGGTCACGTTTGGGCAAAGGCTCGACAGAGAACTCTCTAGAGAAATAATAGTGATCAGTGTTAATAGCATCTCAGTCAATCATGGGTCTCTGTGGAGCTGTCCCTGGTGCTGAGGCTTCAAGATTGGGTGCTGTCCATGGTGCTGATCTCAAAAAACTCAAATATTATTGGAGGTTTGGGGAATACTACTCCCTAGATATGCAACTGAACTCGTCCTTTGGCAAAGTTGTGGGTTTGTCCATATATGACGTGAACATCAAGGTCACTTAGCAAAGTGAAAATAACCTTGGGGTGGCCTTATTAAGTGTTAAACTACAGTTCAAAATGTACACTTGAGTTTTTAGGGCAGGTAAAAGTCAGTACTACTTCAGACCCCAAAGGCTATACAGAGCACTCTCAGTCAAGCCTCTGTAAGAGCATGGCTGTCTGTGGAGCTGTCTCTGGTGCTGAGGCTTCAATCCTGGGTGCTGTCCATGGTGCTGATCTCAAATACCTGTATGCTAGACACTCTGGAGAAATTATAGCAATCAGTGTTAATGGCAACCCAGTCAGACCTCTGTCAATGGTCTCTGTGGAACTGTCTGTGGTGTTGGGACTTCAATCTCTGAAGCTGTCCATGGTGCTGAGCTCAAATACCAGTTGGAGGTTTAGGAGGCACTTAGATTCTCGTCTGCACACACCTCAGAGGGGAATACCGCTCATCTAAAACTCCAAATTGAACTTTGAAATATGCTTTTTTCCCCCCCTTACCTCAGATATCCTTTTTTGCTGTAAGGCATAAAGCAGAGACATGCAGAGCTGTCACTGAACTGATCTGAAAAATTCAAACTGCTCACAGAGAGGGAATTTACCAGAACTAAGCAAAATGTTCAGTTTAGTACGAGCTCCCAAAGTAGAAGAGCTTTGTTTGTTGTTTAAACCCTGGCAAACTCATACAATTGTTTGAAATGTGAGAGAATTGTTGAGTATTTTTGTTCTAGTAGGAAGCCAGTTAGATAGCTGTAAACATATTTCCATTTTTAAAAAAGTAAACAGAGGCAACGCATTCCTTCCTCGGATCTCGAAATCTAAACACCAATGCCTCTCCCTCAAGAAACAAAATGTTGCACTCATATATTTATGTCTGTCCCTGTTTAAGTCTCTCCCAGACATGACAATGAAAAATCTTACCTGGCTTGTGACCATGAGCCCAAATTTCTTCGATTTAACATTAAGAGTAAACAAACAAGTCAGTTTTGTGCTTGTTAGTGGATAATAGGCGTAGAGAATGTATTGTTTGAAGGCTATCTACTTTACCATTACTGCCAGAAGACTAAAAGCTAACACAGCATATGTATGTACGTTGTTATCAACAAACTATCTGTAAAGTTTAAAGAAAAACTAATGGTGTATTTTGAAGCCTGCTTGATATTTACACCTTCACCTCAGTGCCACTTGGTCAACCTGTCAGGAGCGGTGGGTAGTCGACGTACAGCGCCCAGGGACCCATCTCCAGATCTTGAGCCTGGATCCTTGTCACGACGTACCAAGCAGGAGGATTAACCTAATGTGCATGTTTTGGGTTAATGGGGGAAACCGGAGTGTACCCGGAGGAAACCCCCCCAGACACGGGGAGAAACATGCAAACAGAAAGGTCCTCGTGCCCAGTCCGGGACTCGAACCACTGCACCACCGTCATGTGACATTAGCTATACAGGTTCATGAACATTCCGAAAATGTAGGGCAGCCTCAATTTGTGAAATTTTTTTTGCTTAAAATGCTGTGCTAACCAGCGACATCTGGTCATCCAATTATTCACATCACTTGCATCAACAACAGCCTACTCTCTCTATAGTTTTTTCAGCCCATTGTCCCCAGTGTAATTGTCCATGCTGCCTGTGTAGCAGTATTTAAAAGCAGACGCATGTCTCTGGCCTCTGTCGCAGCAGAAACTTTGAACTGTGAAGAAAGCTGACCTCGTATTCCGTTTTTAGCCTTTTTCTTTTGATGCAGTGATTCATCGGAGTCACAACAGAGCAGGAAATAAACCCCACTCCTTTGATGGGAGGATGTGTCACAGAGGTGTAAATCTCACTCATTAGTCTCATTACGTCGCTGAGATGTATTCACCGGAGCTGAACCTAAGTATGTATTTTTCTATTTGCTTCTGTTAATATGAACATATGCATAGAACAGATATTGTAGAGTCACTAGCTGCATTTCCATTAAAAGTATTTGCAAAACTAATTTATATTTTCTTAATCTCGAAAAACACAATCTTGCGAACGCTGTGTTTTCATTAAATTAATGAATGTAATGAAAGACACTTGGAAGACACACGTGTGACAAGTCATTCAAAAAACATGGCGACGGATGTAAACCTCACTTTGATTTACGGTAGATATATTCTCATTTCAGCCACGGCACTAGTGCTCATTATCAGCGATCAGAGGAGACGTAGGCGTCTTATTGAACTGATGGAGCCCCTTATACTCAGGAGCGGCTACACTCGCATTTCTTTGCTGTTTTGAATCTAATATGTTGCTAATACCCCTGTTGCCAACTAAATGTAAATGTCTCCTCGTGTCTCCTCATGAAGAGACACGAGGAGACATTTACATTTAGTTGGCAAATATCTGCAGAAGAAATACTGTGTTCAAAGTCTATGAAGAGGAGAAGAGAGGAAGGAGAAAATCATAATTATATATTTAGAGATGCTGATTCTAATTCTAACATGCTCTTTCGGTGCTAATAGTTACACTAATGGTACAGTTATATTGGCAAGTGACTCAGAAATAGTCTATTAATAGTAATAATAATAAACAGACAATAGTTTCTGAATTGTTGCCATCAACCTCAGTAATACCTTTAAACAATCTCTAAGCACGCTTGTTTATATTGGAACAAATGCATTGGCTACCCACATACAATATACAGACAAATACAATATATCCCACTTACCAATTGGAGGTTTATGTTAATTTGCACAGCTTTATATTTACACCCAGATCTCAACAAACCTTAGCATTTTAATAGGATTTTAAACAATGTGTATTTTGCCCATATTTACCCAGTTTTATGGTTTACGCAGACCCACAGAGCAGCAGCAGATGTTCACTATGTTTATCATTGAATGTCTATTGTTCGAATTCCTAATATCTTTGAGCTGTGATAATTCTTCTATATTAAAGGCCCTAATCATAATTATTTATCCAATTAGTCGGTATCATTAAGACAAACATGGGAAAACGCCCCGTTATCTAATGGGATTTAGGGGAACGTAAAATTGAGTTGGAAATTAGCGTTAAGCTCGGAGATCCTGGGTTTGCCTTCATTATAGATTTAATCGTGAATTCATCGGCACCGCTATCACTGACTATTGTGTTTGTTTACTTGTAAGCACCATTGTCATTTGTGTAAATTGAATTGTGCTGGGAAGTCTATCAGGAGGGTTTAAACTGGTTAAATAACATGTGTTTTGCACTGGTCAGCTTTCAACATTCATAAATAGTGCAATGGAAAAAAAAAACCTAATGCTTTATAATAAGGTGTGTTAATAAACCAGTTATAAGGCATTAATCAACATTATATATATGTTTATAAGCCTTTATGAGTCAGTTACTAACTGTTATAGACCATAAACCATTGTACATTAGTGACCTAGTAACACTTACAAACTCATTATATTAATATAGAAGTTTGGTTTTGTTAATGGCTTATCGGCACTTCAAATGTATCTATAACTGTTAATAAATGTCTTATAAAAGCTTATAAATATATATGAATGCTTATTAATGCCATATAAATAATTAGCGTTACCGACCTCTCTTAAGCATTAACAGTTTCATCTTAGATTCAGAGAGTGACCCATTATTTTTTGACCACTGGTATCAGCGTTGTATTCTGGCCCTCTGGACTGCCATTCACTGGATAATTTCTATATTGTGGAACGATTTTTAGTAAACTCTTTTGAAGAAATCCCAATAGATCAGCAGTTTCTGAAATATTCAGACTTTTCCCCCCTCATCAAATCTTGACCAACAGTTGAATAGATATCTACTCAGTGGCCATTGAATATATCATTCATATCTGACCATTACTTGCATATTGATAAACTTACACGCTAATGGTCTTGCTTAATGTTGGTGTTGTGGTAATTGGAATCCATCCATCTATAATGAAATCCAGGATCCCAGAGCAGAGTGACCAGACGAGCAAGTTAGAGAAGACAATGCATAGGGTTAGACAGAGGCAGATGATTCACAGTGGTGGCCTATGAAAGAACATAGCCAAAATAGCAAGGATCCTGGTTTGATTCCTACTCCATCGAGGTTTATACAGACCATAGTTAACCCCTCTTGTCTCATCATATTGTCCCATTTAACATAATAACTGGGATCGGAGCTTGTGCCAGTCACAATCTGCCGGGACCTAACCCGTTGCTGTCACATAGAGTTTTCTCTTTACATCAGAGGGATTTAATAAAGTGGATAGGATTACAAGGTGTGCTCTGTGATCTGCTCAGACCCGCGACACAGGAAGGATTATACCTGCCATTTGATGTCAGCCAACAAGGTTTTGGGGAATAATAAAAAAGAACATGTTTCATCACTATTTGTAGAGACATGGTTTGAAGTCATGGTCATCAAATGCTTTGGTGCTGGGTGTGAATAGGAGGTAGGATGAATGGACGAGAATAATGCACTTGGTTACTATGTGCAGGATCTGATCTGTTGGGTTAGACATAACACTGAAAGGTGCATGATAAGGTTTTATGTTTATTTTTTTTATAAAATAATCAGATAGTGCTTCATGGATTAGGAGGGTATAGGGAAGGGAGGAGGTTTGAGGAGGGAGGCGGGAGGGAGTAAGCCGTTTGAAGCTCACAGAAAGCTAGCACAAGAGAATACAGAATTACTGAAACATGCATGAGTGACGCAAACTCCAACTCCAGGTAGTGTATGTTTTTGATAAGAGGATGACATCATAACATTGTGGAAAGCTAAAAAATAGTTGTTTGCATAATATTCGTAGGCCCTTAGAGGTGAAAGAGAGAGGTGGCTGCCATATAGAAGATCTAATATGATATCATTAAGCCAGGATCGCAAGTTTGTCTTATATAGAAAACTACAGCCATCACAGTCTTCATAAAACATTCAACTACAAATTCAATATACAACCAATGCACTTACTTACTATTTAGTTTCTCTTTTGTATGAATATGAACACTGGCATTGTTAATAAGTTAAATATTTGAAATATGCCAAAAAAATGAGACCACTTGGATGTGTCTTGTTAGTGAATTATGATTATGCATCCTGACTGACTCTTTGATCCACTGTTGTTGCTGTAGGGTCTGTCTTGTTCCTTCTCCAAGCGTGTATAGTCATTAGTGCTGTTATTATAAATTATATGTTTTTGCAGCTCACTTTTGCTTAAGTCCTATCTATTAAACCCAATTTCCAGGGCAACATATGCAGCAGCCTTAGCCCCCGTGGTCTTAATGCAAGCAACAATCCGCCGGGATACACTCATCGGCCAGCAAATTAAACCATTAGCTTCCCGAATGGAGTTAAATATGTAGAAAAGAGTCGTTAAATGTCTGATTACCCCCTAATACAGCCATCTAAACAATGGCAGCCACTCATTCCCCCGAGAGCGTGCTGCTTCCTGCGAGATAAGGGCCGCCAATTGCTTGTCAGGGTCATTGTAAAGTTTTATTAAAATGCACAAAGAATTCCATCAGTTGGTATTCACAATAGGACTCTCGCTTGTGGAATGAGCCGTCTTCATTATCCAGCCTAGCATACTGTAAAATTTGTCAAGTAAAAGTAACTTCTTTTGTAGTCAGTTGCTTTGACTTTTTATAGTTGACAATTCTTTTCCTGGTTGTCTAGCATCTATGGCCCTTAAGCGGGGTTCACCCTGGACAGTTTGAAGAAGGGCTGACAACCACTTACTGTCACATTCATTCACTGGGGGCAATTTTTGGACACTGATGATATGCATTTGACAGGTTTTCATGTTTTTGTAATTACTTTGATGTGATATTATCTGTCTTAAGAAAAAAAAAAAGACAGTTTTAAGCCTAAAAGAGCTTTTTGGGCAAAAACATCTTCTACAGCCAAACCAGTAATTCTAACTAAAGTTTGAACCAAAAAAACAGATACTGTCACTGTATGAAGTCAAATGTTAATGTATGTTTGGGAGCAGGACCACGCCTCATCTATCTCCGCAACACACCTTCACCTCACGATAACCACACCTCAACCTCACCTCAGGCACACCTCCAATTTACCTACACACCATTCTTATACCCGCCAAAAACAACCACCCACTGTTTGTCTTCGTTCTCTCGACCCACCCTCCGTACCCTTGTCAGCTGGGCTATCTACCAGAGACTGAACCCCCATACTGAGTCTCATCTAACCCAGCTATCATCGCCTGCATCCTCCGGCACCAGAACAAACATCATGCCACAATTCTCATCCAGACATCACTTCAATAAACTCTCTAACGTCCACTGTTGGTGTGGCGTGGTCCTTGCTAGTGAAGTTTAAAATGGGTAGTCTAACCTGTCATATGCACTTGGGGGCCGCAGTAGCTCATTTGGAAGAGTAATTGTCCTGAAGGTTGGTTGTCCAATTCCCGCTTAAACCTGTGCATACTATCATTGTGCCCTTGGGTAAGACACCAATTTTCCTTATGCATGAATGTGTAATTGGTGTTTGGTGGTAGTCAAAAAGGCTATAGGTGCTGTATGGTATGGTTGTCACATATCAGTAAATATATGTCCCAGGGCAGCTGTGGCTACAGGGGTTGTTTACCACCAGCAGTGTGTCTGTGGAGCGAATGAACAATTGAATCATATGGTGACTTTTGAGTGTCTTGAAAGGCACCAATGCATTGTTGTTAGTTTTTTAGCACCATTTGAAAACTAATGTGCATTTTTTTAATAGTATTTTTAAGAAAGTTGGTTTGATTGAATCGTTTAACTAGTCAGATTTTACAGTGCACATAGCATATAACATAGACCAACAATAATGCCTTCTCTTTCTGCGTTGTGTGGAGCTGGTGTAGAGACAAGCCAGCCATCTTCAATATGCACAACAGGCTTACAACGGTTAATCATCAATTTAGAGCTAATCTTTGTTAAATACCAATAGAAGCGCAGTATGTAGAACTTGAGACACATATAATGAAGGCAAGTCGAAGACTAACCCTGGCTCCAAACAGAGCGAATGTAGCTTTAAAAACAGCAGGGGTACAACAAGCCTGGATGCATCACACTTCCTCACTAATGTGCTATTGTTTGAGTTTGGCTAAATTTAGGCATCTCTTCTACCGGGATAACCTCAGAAACAGCAGCACGTCTTGTCATTATCTGAGTTTAAAAAGAGAGAACAAAGAACTATTGAGTCATTTATTTATTTTTATTTGATAAGTATGAACCAGGTCACACACCACAACATTTTAGCTCAAGGCTCATTCTCAATGCCCGGCCGTAGTTAGGTTATTACACAGAACATAGTGACTATACACTATAATGCTTAACAGTAAAAATCAAACACTAAAACATCACAAATATCATCTTCATCAGGTCAGTTAGATCATTAATGTTCACACAAGTTTATGTTTCAAAAGGACCCAGTTTGGCTGTCCCTTCAGTTCTGCAGGTAAAGTATTCCATGTTCCCTGTACAGTGAATGTTGTTTTGTGTCTCGGTACTGTACATTCCCCACTGTGAGCTCCTTGTGTGACTGAACCCACAGCTCTGAGAGTCACTCAAAACCTGAGGGGCCTGATTGTGCAGACATTTGTGAACCGGTTTTAACTGAGCATTTTTAAATTGTTCAAACTAACACAGTGATGGGATCTAATTAGGTTCTTAGCCAGGATTTGTATATTTCTATTGTATATCATCTGAAGGGGTTTGACAGTAGTGCTTGTGGCCTGTGACTTAAGTGTGAAAAGATCATGGAGTGAACATAACTGTGAACAGTGTGAAATGGCAGATCATTTTGCTCTTGTTGCTCTGCACACAAAACTGTCAAATTTCAATTGTGAGTCATTGTGTTTTGGGTAAACTTACCTTGGCTTAAACTTAAAATACAACAGATAACCCAGTGATTCACTTGAGTGCAATACAAATGATATACTCGAGAATGTTCTGGAGGGGAAAGGAATGTTTTTTATTTATTTATCAAAATAAGTTTAATTATGTTCACTTTTAAATCTTTAAAGGAGTAAAAGTATTATCGTCCAATCTGACAAAGTGGATAACAGGCTTGCCTTTGGACCAGTTAGTCAAGACATTTCTACTTCTAGTGCTAATACTTTGAATTAGCATTACTATTACTTTCTCAACAAACATCATTACTAAACATGACTTATTACAGAGAACTGAAGTAGTGTACATTCAGTACGTGTGTCTAAACCTGTGCAGCATGGCAAATTATGTCAGACTTGATCAACTTTAGCACAAGATGTATTCTCAGTCATGAGGGGGTGGTAGGAAGGATGGCAAGGGTTGGATTAACAGGATTTTACATACAGTATAAAACTTACCTTAGCTAATAGGAATTTTGAAAACCCAAATAAAGTAAACCCAGTCTCAGGCCCGTCAGTGTAGCAGAGTGAACAACATTATCCTTACTTACTTACTTACTTACTTACTTACTTACTTACTTACTTACTTACTTACTTA
>JAVQKC010054106.1:0-12327 GCA_036025475.1 Philypnodon macrostomus
CAGCTAGGATCTGCGGACGCGGACGCGCACTGACGTGATTCCATAATATCGGCGACACGCTGTTTTCGCCGATATAATTACCTGAATTAAGATGTTGACACCTCTAATATAATGCACAGCTGTGACAGTGATGTACGGATAGTTGCAAGAGGCTGTGAACATACGGTAGAGCACCTCTGTGAGACTGTGGTAGGAGTGGGCTATATGGTCAAAATATAATGTCACCATTTTCTTAAGATTATGATCACAATGTAGATTTTATAACAATTTATATTTAACGGTCTTATATCGCGGTTTTATAATGTTGTGTTCTTTGTGCAGACTACTGCTATTAAGAGTTTTCATAAAACATTTTGAACTACAAATTCGAATCTAAAATGTAATTCAGTGTTCATCATAATACTTTTGGATTTTATTTTCCTTTTTTTTAAATTCATATGAACACTTGTTACAGTAAAAATGACAGTGAAAAGCAGAGCATAAATAAACGCACTGTATCACAATTCAGCTAGCTTTCCTTTATATGACAATTTTTTATCACCCGCCCCTAGACTGTCTTAGCCAAAACCACAACGCCTGGACAAACTCTATAAACTCTCTCCCTTCTCACTGGAGAGACGATCTGAACTAAAACATGGCTCAGGAGGTTGAGTGGCTTGTGTAATACCCAGAGGGTTGCTGGTTTTGATCCCCCGCTCCCTGTTCTGTTACTGTCAAGTGTCAATGACATTAAACCTCATAGTGTCTCTAGTCTCTTTGACTTGAGGAGTGTGTGGGTGCTGTTGTGATTGGATGAATGAGTGAACGTCAGTGAAGCGAGTGCCAGGGGAGGTAGAAAAACACTATCAACATGTAGCCTTCATACCATTAGTCACTGTTTTGTACCATCAAGTCGCCATTTATTTGATTATTTCTATATTTATTTGATGTATTGCTCTTCATAAATACAGCTACAGAACCCCTTACAGTCAATATCAAAATATAGACCCTTTAAAATGTTTGTCATATGAAATGTTAAATGTTCCAGAATTGAGGCGACTGGAGACAAAAGTGAATTAACTTTACAAAAAAGCAGGACTTGTGATGAGGGATAGAATAATTCTGAGCATACAATCAAAAAACTATTGTGGTCATCAACATTTCTGTGAGGACTTGTCCAGTAAAACCTGAAAAGCATGTGTGGTGTGAGGTACATTCACTAATGTTTCCTAACCAGGTTCTGAGGTTCTGACATTACCTACATATAGCAAACATTTTAGAGGCCAGGTCTGCATCTATCTGGCATCTTTCAATTTTTGGTCATAACTCTAAAGGCTGGAAATAAAGAAATGTGTTTTTTGTGACACCAAATCGGTACATTAATTTCTGCAAGTGTGGTTTTTTTTTTGGATGTGGACAGAATCAGAAATAATTTTAAAAAATCATTAAAAAAGAAGAAGCTTTTTAATTATATGAAGGTCATGAAGACGTTTGGTATTTCTACAATTAATGAAAATTAAATAATTAACGAAAATTAAATAATTAACGAATTAATGCGCTAATTGAGCCATTAATTCTGCTGAATATAAGCAAAATCACATGAATTTTGGCACAGGGATCCGGGCTAGTGTATATTTAATGTACATAGGCAAATTACAGAGGTCAAATAAAGAATGCCTCTATAGCGCCCCCATGTTTATGGCCCCTATGAAGCTTGGTACAGTGTACCCAACATAAAATATTATTATGGCCCTGCCCTGCAACAAACGGAAGTTGGCCATTTTAGATTGAAATTGGGAAGTCATGTATATTTGACAGCCTCTAACTTGCACATACTTTGCCTGATTAGGCTAGGTATTTGCCGGATGTTTTTCAACTTTTCTGGACAGTTACATATCATGAAGACGCTGAACTGAAGTTTGGAAGTCGGCCATTTTGGATTAAAATTTGGAAGTCAGGTATATTTGACAGCCTCGCAGCAGACGTATGGGGGCGTTTCGCCGATATACACCTTGTTGTTGGGGACATTGTAAGCCTAGTTAACTATGGTAAAGAAGTTGCATAGTTCTGTTTTAAGTCTTATTTTTGGTCTTCTTCCTGTTTTGGAAGAGTTAATATTGTAGTTCATTTTAAAAACAGTTTGGCCTCTGCAGGGTTAAGAGAAAGTGCTTAGGTTCCTCACTCTAGCCACTCATTCTCTATACTCACAGCATAGTAACCACCATCTTATAAACATGCTTTATTGATTACCTGTCATTCAAGGGAAAAACAAGTCAATAAGCTATTTAGTGTTTTTCTCCGAGCCAATAACAATAAATGGTCATTAGCGTCGCCATTACACACTTAGGACATGGCAGCATGTGTTTGTAAGTGACCAATTGGTCCAATGCATTCTGTCTCTTCTACTATAGAAGTCCAACAAACCAACCCTATACTTTCCCCTAGTGTTCAACCACCCTCTTCATCTGCAGAAAATGTCACACTAGAAACAAAACAATCACTCAGATATTTTCCCATTAAAAGCTACGGTGAACAAAGTGAAAAGCAGTGGATCCAGTTTGTCACAGGAAGCCCGTGGGCCCAAGGACGTGTAAAAAGGACCTGTGTCATTCATTTCAACATTGCCGCCCCTACATTGTTTACACAGGTATTATTATAGAACTAGCACAGTGATGTCAAACAGGTTTTACTTTCACCAAGGAAACAGGAGAAGATATGTATTTTTTTCTCTGGAGAGATGGCAGGAAGCGAAAGCAGTGGTCAGACATAGACAGCAGATTCTAGTGTGCAGTTACCAAAATACTTGTTGCTGGTTTAAAATGTGGAAAATCCAACTTTTTGTTCCTGCTGTTTAGGACATTTTCCACTCTACAGACTAACCCTATAGTTTTTGCGAAAAGCACTATCGTAATACAGAGAAAAAATGCAAAGACATCAGAGCAGGTTATGTGGTCGTGCGTTTGATCCTCACGCCGGCCGACTACAAGCTTTCTGGGTGGAGTCTGCATGTCCTCCTTGTCTTACTGTGGGATCTCTCCGGGTACTCCAGTTTCTTGCCACTACCCAAAGAAATACATGGGTTTGGAAAATTGATCACTCTAAATTGTCCCTAGTGAATGTGAGAGTGAATGTCTGTCTTCAGTGTCAGTCCTGAAACTGGCCATTGTACAGGGTGTACTCTGCCTAAGGCCCATCATTTCTGTGATAGGCTCCAGACACCCGTGACCCCTAACGGCAAAAAGTTATAGAACACCAGGTCAGCACCAGTTTTGTGTCCTATTTCTTTGTGCCTTTGCTCTAAAAGCTAGTTGAAAAGCAATTTATATTTCCTGCGAGACCTGTGACTTTGACCCTATAGGCTTCCAGGGACAGGCACCCTGAGTCAGTGCACTTGAGGGATGCAAGGGGGAGGTTAAGGAGGCTTAATTCACCCTTTAGCACATGGACGCTGTTTGATTAAGGTAAAAAGTTGCGATGTTCAGTTTTAGGTTCTCTTCTCACATTTCAACTCACTAGTGAATTTATTTGGATAAAATCTTGAATAAGTGAACAATCTCTTTTTTTAATATCTATATTTGGTTCAAATGCAATGTAATGCTAAGTGTTGTTTGGATTGCACATAATTCATTTATCATTAATGAGCATGAATAGAATGCATAGTGGGAAGAAGCTGGCGTATTACATGGTCAGCATTTTTATCCTCAGACCTTTCTTGTTTAGGTGAACTGGCATGTATTGGCATATATTTGTTGAATATGATATTCCCACTTATCCAACTTATTACTAATTAAACACGCTTGTATAAAGTGTATCCCAGATGGTTGTGCAATGGACTGTAGGATGCCACTAAGCTCTTGCAGCATAAGAATTATTCAGAGAATCCTGTATTAAAAGGAAATGAAGCACTAAGCCTCCTTTTTTTATCTCCTGTTCTCACCAAGTTCAGAATTCAGATAGCTCTTATCAGAGGGACGCCCAAGTCACAGCAGGATTTGGGACTTTTGCTAAGCTCTCCATATATTAGGATTTTGGGAAAGCGTGAAGTGCATGTGTTAAGCCAAGTTTTCCATTCGATGTGGAGTATTGCATCTCCATGCTTGAAGTGTTAAAACATCAGAGATATAGGCAAAAGCTCATAACTGACTTTGGGGGAAAACGTTAGTATTGGTAGGATACAGAGCTTACTCAATATTATGCTTTACATTAAACACTAGTAGTAGTTACTACTAGTAAGTACTAAGTATAAGTGTGTTAATGCTCCAAGTTTATTTTCTAACCATGCAGTGCTTTTGGTGTGAGCCCAAGGCCAACTAGATGTATTACCAGTGTGTAAGGCCCTGTTTAAGATCGCGTAGTTATTCTTGAATGAAGCTTTATATTAAACACTAGTTAAATGTGTATTTCTAGCTGTGCTGGGCTGTGCTGGGCTGTGCTAGGCTCTGCTCTGAGACCAGAATTATTACAACAGGGGTCTCAATTTACCTGGGGGCCGCTGGAAGCAGAGTCTGAGTGAGGCTGGGCCGCATCAGGTTTTCCACAAGAAAAGCATTGTTTAAAAAAAATGTATCTTCTCAAATCTCAAACACAAAATAAGATGAAAAATAAATAAACAAATTAAGATTTAATAAGAAAATATATCAATCAATCAGTAATAAATAAATAAAATAATAATAATGATGATGATAATAATAATAATTCGATATCTCATTATGTGGTTTCTTCAGTCTATATCTGCTGTATTCAGATTCAAATGTCTGTATTAACAGTTCTTTAACCTTCTTCTGAACATGAACTGTCCTAAACATGTATGAAACATTGAAGAACATGAACTGTTCTTCTGAACATGAACTGTCCTGAACATGTATGAAACATTGAAGAAAATGAACTGTTCTTCTGAACATGAATTGTCCTAAACATGTATGAAACCTTGAAGAATATGAACTGTTCTTCTGAACATGAACTGTCCTGAACATGTATGAAACATTGAAGAACATGAACTGTTCTTCTGAACATGAATTGTCCTGAACATGTATGAAACATTGAAGAACATAAACTGTTCTTCTGAACATGAATTGTCCTGAACATGAAACATTGAAGAACATGAACTGTTCTTCTGAACATGAATTGTCCTGAACATGAAACATTGAAGAACATGAACTGTTCTTCTGAACATGAATTTCATTTTCACTCATTGCATCAAGCGTGGCCAATGTCCCGCTCCCGAGAGCCATATACTCCACCATGATTGGTAGGTTCATTCAGCTCCGCACACAACACTGTAAAGTGCCATACATATCAAACTCACGGGCCGCACTAACATTAAACTTTCATATTAAGGTGGGGGCCACAAACTATCATTCCGTTCGGGCCGCAAGTTTGAGACCCCCTGATCGACTAAGACTACAATATGGTGACAGGCAGGGTAAATGTATACTCCTTTAAGTGTGTGTATGCTAAATACTGTGCCTCTGTGCCTCTGCCTCGGTTGAGAAACACTGGTTTAGGTTGATGAGAACATGGACCCTCAACACAGAAAGGTCTTACAGAGTCTAGGAATCAAACCTAGGACCTCCTTATTTAATATTGGTCTCCAGCCCAGTATTAATAACAGGGTGATATGCCATAAATAATAATAACACAAATAATTTAGAAATGTGAATCATTCCATTTAGTCAAAAACTTGTTGCTGCTGCTGCCTTAAGATGTCTACTTAAGAAGCAACGATGCAACACAGATTCTCCAGGCTTATATGTGTGCTTTAGATGAGTTGTGCACGATCAGATTCCTATTTTAAAGAAATATTTCTTTCTCTATCATCCAAGGCAAAACTCAATTTGAAGTTGTGTTGAAGGTGCAGATGGAATAAAACAGACAGATTATTGAATGCTCCAGTGAACTGTGCGCAACATAAAGGCTTGTTTCAACCCCAGTGCAATTAATTTTTCAGATGATGTTTCTGTGATTCAGGGTGCTCCCTAACTGACTGACTGAGAAGATGTCTGTCACTCTCTTGGCTGGAATAATAAAGAGCAAGAATGCAGATATTTCCTTTATCTTATCTGGGAGGAGGTCATCTGCATATTTTTGAATCATTAATTGGTGTCTATATTGTTTGCATAAAATAATAATTCACAAGCAAAATCTTTCATTGTCTCAGTTAAGTAGATCAGTCCAATTAGAAATGATGTGATTTCACATTGACACAATTTAATACATTCTAGAATGTGTGGATTAAATCTGATAGAAGAAAAATGCATCATCTCAACAATACCATCACTAGCACTTTTTCAGCGAGCATACATTTTTGTGATGAAATTTCTTTAAAGGCCCTAGAAAATAATGGCAGCCATAACTGACTCAGAAACCATTCGAACTCTTGGACTTCAGGGAAAACTACAAAATATCCCCAAGCATCATCTTGACAGTGGGATATTCTATCAGAGCTTTAATAAAAAAGTTCATAGTGAAAAGTATCAGTCCAAGCCAGAGGGTGGAATGATCCAGAGAGAGTGCTCAGTGATTCACTGTCTGAACCAGGTCCTTCTTCATTATTGAATTAATTAAGTTGATGTTTTTAACTTTCTAAACTACTCACCAATTATTGAAGACCTATTTAATGCCATTAATGATGGTATTTAGTGCCATATTCTCACCGAACAACCCGAACAAGCCTTTTTAAATGATGTCACATTTGGGGCATCTGTTGTACTAGTTGGTTGGTGGATGGAATGCCATGCAGCCTGATCACACACTTCTGCCACAAGCCTTTTGTGCAGTGGCATTTCCACAGATAAACTCTTCTGCAGTATAGGAAGATATATTATCAGACCAAAATGATCCTATGATTAGAATGAATAGTAATGCCAGATGACTGACGGCTCATACATTGTGGATGTTGGACCCTATCCCCTCTAGGCCTATATGACTCATTATAGGATGGTCTGTTGAGCATATGTATAGAGGCTGGGTCCATATGTACAGACAGCACTTATAACAGACATTCCAGTTCACATATCACATATGACATATCAGGGCTGGAAGCAGGCTGTTATTGAGACATACAGAATGTTATGGTATTGTGACGGTAATAAACTGCACTGACAGCCAGTTTACCTGTTCACTGACCATCTGTGACCTTGTTTTTTCACATCAGCATCAGTCAGATGAGTAGATGAGCTTTTTGCATTTGTTGTTGGTCCATATAGAATGCATCAGTGTGTCATGAGCAGACTTCTACTTCAGTATATTTGTATCTATTTTTCAGGCCAATGATAATAATTTCCATATACAGCTTAATCTTTTTACCTCCACCAAGATGAGGTAATGTTTTTGGTAGCATTTGTCCATCCGTCGGTCTGTTAGCAAAAAATACTCAACGGATTTGGGTGAAAATTGCAGAGAAGGTCAAAAATGACACAAGCAACAATTTATTACAATTTGGGAGTGATCCGGATCATCGTCTGGATCCAGCAGTTCTCATTTGGATGAACATTTCAAGGAAGGTCAGAAATTACACAACGACCAGTTAATTACATTTTGGGGGTGATCTTTGGAAATGAGCTGCCTTGGCGGAGGTCTGCGCTCTCCGAGTGCCTTCTAGGTGTTTAATTGTCCTTACTCCTTACTAAGTTAATTAACAAGTAAGCTATATACTCATTTCTATTAATATACTGTGAGAGTTTCACGTGACCCTAGTTCTGATGGAATCGACCGTTGTAGAGACCACTAGGATTCTTCCAGTTTAAGTTCCACGAAAATGTATTGCAGATCACACATAAGGTTTGCATGGCCATGGGTAGTTACAGATTCAATACAAAATGTGTCTGAAAACTAACAGTGAAATCTTGCTTTATTAAACACCTCCCAAGGACGCCTCCTTCCTCAAAAGATGAGCCTAGTCCTTCACTCCCATTGGCGGGCAATGACGTCATCTGCTGAAGGTGAACTGTGGAAACAATAGGAATTTCTAGTCATTGTAGCTACAGCCTAAGATTCTTCCCTTATATGGTCTTGTCTGCATTAGGAACAACAACATGATATAGGAATGTGTTATCTTCTTGTAGACACTTGACAATGGCAAAGTTACAATAAAGAAAGTGTGTTGGGAAACTGTAAATTAACATTTTTAATTTCACTTCTGAAGGAACACTAGTGTTTCCCGGCACACTGGTTGAAAATCAAGGAGATCTATATATATATGTCACAGACATAGACAATAGACAATATGCTGTGACTACCGCTCCGGCAAATGGAATCAGAAGGATGGGTGAATGCAGAGAATAAATTAACCCAGCATGCAGTGGTCATTATTCATGATCCATGTGGTCCAATAAAAGAACAGTGGTGAACCAGTTTTTGGGTTGCGTAGGTGGTGAGTGAAGGCTAGTCCCAACTGTGGTCGGATCTAACAGAGAAGCTATGTATATATCTGCAGAAGTTCATACTCCTTCTTCACACTCCATCCCAGTTTGTTGTGTAGCGGGTTGGTAGGTGGGTCAGAGTTGGTGATCAGTATTGTTTATAATGTTCAGTGTATGTGATGCTCAGTTGATGCTCAGACCATTATTTATACTCGGACCAAATGTGTAAATGTGCTCGAATTTACTGAATTATTGATGATCAACTGTGCATTTGAAATTTTCTATCATGCAAAATGTGTGCATTATAGACATATTTTGAATCATGGTGGACGGGCTATGTTTTCAATATGTTGGCATTTTATTGGCAATGCGCTGAGTGACTAATGTGTGTGCTAATTGTTTGTTGTGATGGAAACAAGGACACTGTGGGGACATGGTCTGTTTAAAACTGGGACAAACTGGTGTTTTGTGGCTATTTTTGTGGACAGTGTCCACTAAACAGGGTGGCTCTACTTAAGTATGCGCACACTCAAATCACTGGCCACTTTATTAGATATACCTGTTTACAGCTTATCAGTGCAGCCAGTCTTGATAGGTTAAATGCATGACAGAAGTGATCACGCTTGAAAAATAGTTTTGTATTATACTATTTGTATGTTGCCCAGGACAGTGAAACAGTGGCTTTAAGATGTACACTGTCTTAGGGCAATACTTTGATTGGCACCATCTCCAATGCAATACTGTATAAATGTGAGAGCTTTTGAAAATGGGTGAAAGCTTTGTATAGCAGACTAGACACATAATTGCATCACTCTGTGCAAAAAGTTTGACTATTGAGAGTTGAAACAAGGGCATGACACACAAAAGTGTGTTTTGCTCGCCAAAATGTTGCTAGTATGATAAGTAACTATTATGATTTGATTATTAATTAAATTATTTCATTTGACAACATAAGAATAAATATAAACAAGAAAACCATTAGTTTTTTGTAGGCATATCAACATAAAGCAGGCCTAAAGTGTTTCAAATCCAGCCAGACAGAGTTGGACTGAATGTGTGAAACATTAAAACTACATTTGGTCAACTGCCTACACTGAAACACCCATGGACTTTTTCACATTGATACAATTTCACAAATCACAAAGTTCATAGAAGTATTAATTTTTTTTGCAATAACCCAAATATTCAGCATCTTAAATGTGAACTAGTCCATGTGAGTAAAGCAACAAAAACAGCCACTGTCTTCGAAGATTTTGCTTTTAGACTCTCCCAGGGTCGCTGCTACAAACTGGAGTCAACAAATACATTTTCTCCTGTGCATACAAGGACAACCAACCAATTAAATGTCTGGGTCTTTCACCTTACCTCGACAGAGCTTGAATTTGAATGTCTGGTACAACTCCTGTTGTCCTTCTGCCCAGGCCTAGTCTTTGTACATTTTCCTCCTATACCTTTTAGCAGTCAGCAGCCAGCAGTCAATAGAAGCGTTTGAAGCAGTCAGAAGGGAATACATTGAGGTCTGAAGTCAGTGCACAGCCCATGACTGTGCTCGTGTTTAGTCTTGTTAGGAGGTAGCCTGACCAGCTGCGACTAACTCTTTTCCTATTCTATACAAAGATGTTAGTCTGGTCTCTCGTTGATTGCGTTCAATTTCGAGGGCAGAGTTTACAATGAATAGCAAACCGACATGGCCACACACAGCTTGTTGTCAACAAGAAATCACGTTAGCAAAGTCTGTATATGACATAGCCAACAACACACGGCTCGTGATTGGTCAGTCAACAAAATCGTGAGTGAAATGATTCGCTAAAAGCAAAGTCCCACTATTGAAAAAAATAAACATGGGGGCGCTATAGAGGCATTCTTTATTTGACCTCTGTAATGTGCCTATGTACATTAAGTATACAATTGCCCCAAAACATTAATTTGTTAATTATTTAATTGTCATGAATCGTAGTAGTGCCAAACTCAATCCAGTTATTTGAGTTATTGCGTTCACCGTTTTGGCCCGTAATTCATTAATTAGTTTTCATCGTAGAAGTACCCAAATCGATAGAGTTTGGCATCTTTATGGTATGTACCTGTGTGCAAATGTTGAAACTGATCCAGCAATTTGTTTTTGAGTTTTCACTTTCACAGCTAGGATCTGTGGATGCGGACAGACGTGAATCCATAATATCATTATTTCGCCGATATAATTACTATTAGTCAAACAATTTTCAAATGTTTTATCAATTTCTTATATTGGGAAACTTCCAGACTAAAGCTTGAAGACCAAAGTAGGACTAAATTAAGAAAAGTACGACTTTTCATTCTAATAGAGCATGTTAACAGATTAAGGCCCGGAAAGGGTCTTTGTGTATTTTGTGATATGGACATTGCATTTGCTGATATTGTGAGAACTATAATTTTGTGCAGCCCTAACCCAGAACAGATGGCAGAAGTGCAGCCTCCTACCTGCGGAAGAGGACCACTGTGTCTTGCATCACTGAATCTTTAGGTTGTACCACCAGGCTCTGCAAACACACACAAGACACAGAGAAGTCCATTAAAAAATGCACACAGAAGTAAAAAAGAAAGTTTATGTTTTTGATCAGATACCAACGTTATAACAAATTCAGAAAAGTCAAAAAGTACCATGATAGGGACCCTTTAATACGCCAACAATTTGTATAAAGCTAATCCAATAGCCACATAACTATTATGAACAGCTATTTTAATGACAAAGGTTTCAAGACTAAAAACACACCAGCCTATCCTATCTTACCAGTAAAGGTTAAAAGAATATCTCTAAAGCAATGCATGACCAAGCATAATGAAAGCCAGAGGAACCATTCATCATTTTGACACTGTCAGAGTATATCAGTGTTAAAAGTAGATTTTATTGCCCCCCAAGATTTTTTTGCTTTCAAAAACCAAACCTTATAAATGATAAAACATAAAAACTAGAGCACAAATGCACTAGGTCATTGCTACATGAATAAATTGTGGTTTACTTCAGGTGACTTCATGATACAATACACGATACATGGCTCACGATACAAATAATACCTCAATATGGCGATACTCAGTATATTATACATAATAACCTACGATATATCACGTTTATAAAGGAATTAATACATATTTAAACAGTATTTCAATTAATTGATATATTTTTTATGACATACAGTAAATTTAATAACTAGAACAGTACTTCAAATGTATCTCACAAATAAATAAAATAAATTCCGATATACCGATATCATGTCTAACTAAAATAGTGATAAAACTAATTGTGTTTTTTGGTTGGATATTATATTTCAATTTTGACCATATTGACCACTCCTATACTGAGGCTAAAACTGCAACAGACTTCAAAGTGCCCGTCATGCCGTTTCTAATATCCACGTGAGTTTATGTGAAGTGAAGGGGACGTAATGCCTACATGAGAGAGTGAACATGAGTTATTCAGCGGCTGACACAAACAGCCCAGCCATGTGCCAAACCCAATGTGTTCCCGGGTAATCATTTCTGCAAAACAATGGAAGTTCTTCTCACTACCCACTGTGACAACCTGCCATCAGCCTGGGGGACCCCTCCATAAAAGTGCTGTTCGAGGCTTGGGACTGTCAACAGCTGGCACACAAGATTAACTGCTTTGTGTCTATAGTAGTTCTACGTCAATGGGTCGCAAACTGTGGTATGGGCCCCACTGGTGGTACTACGGCGTCAATTAGTCTTGACTTAGACCGGATTTAGACCCTGTTTTAACCCAATTGAGTCTTGGCATTCTGGTTCCGTGTTTTGTTCTTTAGTTTAGTCCTGTTTTGGTCCCAGTGTAGACCTAGTTTAGTCCCGGTGTTGTTTTGTAGCCTATTTTGTTCTTTAGTGATGCATTTTTATAAATGTTAAGCCACATGAGGCCAGGAAAGTTAAGAGAATCACTGGTCTACACTGCACATACAAGGACAGCTAAAAAAAAAAAAAAAAAAAAAAAAAGCTTTCA
>JAVQKC010054111.1:0-20369 GCA_036025475.1 Philypnodon macrostomus
AGTGTTAGCAAAAATTTCAAGGTAAACAATATAGGCTAATAACATATAAGCTAATAAAAAGTCCCCATCAATTCCATATTAGACTACCAGCAACTCAATAATGATTAATACGTAAATGATATAAAAGCTTTTATTCTTTTCTCTGTTGGACCGATTGGAACAACCGTACACTGCGCAAAATATCGGCATTTTCCAACAACAATATCCTCAGTCAGCTAGCTGAAACACTTCTTGCCCTCCATCTGTATTTCGCGCTACTGCGAAGCAGCACTGTGACGTCAACTGAAACCCACCTATTAACAAGCACAGAAAAGTAATATTTATAATTAAAATCAAGAGGAGTCACGTGACCTAAACTGACTGTGGAAACCTTTTAGGTAATACCAATTAGTTAAAAATCTTCATAACGTGGTCCCTTACTTCAGTTCCTGCTCGATGATGAAGCCTTATCTGGCTTGACTAATAAAGTCCAAGAATAACAGATTACTACAGACTACTGCACTGTGCTGTTGTGTGGTGTTTACATAGACTGCGGTATGTATGGTGCAGGTGCAGAGCAGCGTCTCAGCCATAGGTCTCAGCACAGACCTGTCAGTCCTGTATCTCACACACACATGCACGAGGGACAGGCTGTGCACGCGTGAGAGCGGAGGCAGAGTACGTGCGCGTGCCCGCTGTGCGTGAGTCGCGGAGGCGGCACTGCGCGGTCCCGTCTCTGTTTCTCTGCGGAAGCTCCATCTCTGCATCTCCAGCAGAAAAAGCCCGGGTCTACACCGGGATTAAACTAGGTCTACACCCCGGGGTGAGAGATGCGTGGGATGGACGCGGACCTGGACCAGGACTCGGGGCGGACTTCGCGGTGAGTCTCTCTCATTTAGTGGTTTGTGTAGGTTTGAAGCGCGCGTGGAGGTATGTGCGTGAGTCCGCGTGCACGTGTGGTGTAAATATAGAAAGTGTGCGTCAGTGCGCACTGACGTCACAGCCGCATTCCCCCACATCAGGACCAGGTTCGGTTTAGGTTCGGTTTAAAACTATAACAAAAGGTAGAGTAAAGTTCCTTTACCAAACGCCTCTGAGACAAGTCTATTTTTTAGCCCAGAATAGACACTACTAAAAATAGGCTACATGAAAATTGAACTGACTAAACCTGGACTAGGGCAGTGAATGAAATGAGTGAGCTGGGTCTAAAACAATAGACTTTAGCCCGAATGCTGTTGTCCTGTGGTTCCGGTTTAGGCTGTTCACATTGGTCCATTAGTCCGGGTTTAGTTTGGGACTAAAGTCTGTTCAGATCCACACTAAGCTCTTTCATGTGACCAGTTTACCTGCAGCGGTCGTCTTCCTGAAGGCCTCAGGTGGACTGTATTTGGACTGTGTATGTTTTAAACAGGGTTTGACAGTTGCAATGTGTGTCTCAAATCTTAACATTTTTTTCCTTTGCCAGGTCATGTGACTGTCTCTGAGCTCAGAGCATCATGGGAGATGTGGTGCAGACAGAAGGCCACGCCCTCCTGAAGGCGGTTTCTCAGGGGAAGCTGCGATTGGCCCGTCTGCTGCTGGAGGGCGGGGCTTACATTAATGAGGGTAATGACCGCGGAGAGACGGCCCTTAGTGCCGCCTGCACCGCCCGTTACCAGGACCCTCACCTTAGGTCACGCATGGTCCGGTACCTCCTGGACCAGGGAGCAGACCCCAACATGGCCGACACAGCGGGCCGCACTGCCCTCATGCACGCTGTGCACCAGCGCGCAGGTGCCCATGTGGTTTCTCTGTTACTGAAGCATGGAGCAGACCCCAGTCTAAAGGACTACAGCGGAGAGTCCGCCCTGACACTGGCTTTAGTCCATACGCTCCAGGAGGACCACATCAGTACAGACCAGGATCATCTCAATCCAGACCGAGATCCTCAGAGTCCTCCTGAGACCAGGGACCAGTCTAAAACCACAGACCAGTGTAAGACCAGGGACAGCCCCGACAGAGCCACTCTGCAGCTGCTGCTGGAGGCCTGTGAGAGTCGGGGACAGGAGGTCCTGATCCTGACCTGCTGCTATTCCCAGGGCCACAGGATGGTCCGACAGTTCCACCACACTCCCCCCAAACACCATCACCTCCACCACCTGAGCACCGCCCCGGAGAGACCCCCCCTGAACCACCGCAGCAGTAGGATCAGTGTGAATGGCCTGGCTCATGAACCTCCTCCAGGCCCCGCTCTCTCTATGTCAGACTCCACCCTCTCTGCAGAAGGCCACACCCTTTCCACGACAGACCCCACCCCCTCTGTGACAAACCCCACCCCTTCTCTCCCAGCCCCCAACCCTGCGCCCGTCCACTCCTCCGAGCCACTGTCCGCGGCGTCACCCTCCGACGTTTATGTGGCTAATGCTAACGAGGGTGTGTTCAGCTTCAGTGTAGCCAGCAGACCCCGGCCCCCCCGACCTCACCGGGTCCTCAAGAGACTAAACTCTGAGCCCTGGGGCCTGACCGCTGCCAGACCCGCCCTGCCACAGCCGCCCCCACAGGTTAGTCTTACTCTCACCAGACAACTCCCTCTTCTATTATTTATTTATTATTCTATCATTTTTATTTATTATTCTATCATTTTTTAAACCAGTGGGTCTCAATTGGTCTGGCTTCAGGATCTGGCTTTGGGACCCACCATCACCCACCCACTTGTGAAATGTATTGAATGAAAAGATTAAGCTGTTTAAACCTGAGATAGTATTAAATCAGAATATCAGCACAATAAATAATGTTAAGATAATTACTAGGACTACCAGGAAGACGTGGAGAAAAGCCTTGACCCTAGCATCTTGTTGTACAGTTACGGACAAATATACAAACAAAACTAGCATATATTTTAAAAAGAGAAGTAGTAATGTGATAGAGTGAATACAGAAAGGATAATGCACTGTTTAGGAGCTGTTTATTTAGCTATTTTATCACGTAATAATAGGGTAAAGCATCAGAAACCCGTGAGTCTGATATATTCTAACAGCAGACTCACGGACCTGCTTTCTTACACTTGCATCAATTGATTCCAGGCTTGGGCGGGACGAACAGCTCGGAAAAATCATAAAAGTGTCAGATGCCAGTAAAGCAGTGAATGGTAGCCTTAAATCAAACTGTGTGGAATGAAAAACTTCTACTACCTGTGCGCCTTCTTGAATGTTTTGGAGCAAGCAAGCATGTAGCAAGCATCACTGCAGATCAACCAATCAGACTGCCCTGAGAATTTTGTACCGGTGGGAAGTCTCTGTGAAGTGGAGAGTCACCAGAGTGATAGAGTATACAGAGAACTTTTGACGGACCAACGGTAGAAGTGCAGGGTAACATTTAGAACCGTTTCTCTTCTGCTACATCAAACACAGAGAAAACACCTGATGGAGACTAATCCTCATTATTCTCCGTCTGGGGCAGGAGCAGAAAGAGAAGAATATGTGTAAATAAAGTCGTGCGCATCTTGTGATTCACGTATGTCTCTCTTTGGTCTTTAGGAGAGATATATATAGACTGTGTCTGTCTGTTGCACACTTTTCTTTATATTTTAGTATTTATTTATCTAAAAGTCGAATCCCCTGTGCTCATTATCTCGTCTCTGTGCCTGCGATAGACAGCTCCCTCTCTCTTTCATTCGCTGTTCCCTGTGTGAAGCAGCGGCTACAGACCCTTGTGTCATTCTTCTGACCATTGAAAATTATAGGATGTAAAGATCTCTTTTCCGGACATATTTCGTTCTAAACTTCAGAGATAGGCAGCAGGTTTGTGTGTCTGGAGTGCGCACTATAGGGCTAGTCTATTTAAATAAAAAAAGTGTTACATTTTTAAAGGTTATTTAATAGCTATTTCTGGGCCAAAGTTCTATGCTTGCTGTGGTTCTTAATGTGTGTCTCTCTCAAACACACTCTTATCTCTATGGTCTGTCTCACTCACCCACTCCTGTTGTAAATGTGGATCAATTGTAAAACCATAATTGTCAAACATTGACTGTTAAAATAGTTTGAAATAACTAACTGATTAAAATTATTTTGAGAAGGCCCCAAAATGCTAGTATTGGAGCGAGTAAGACAGACCATCGAGATAAGAGTGCATTTCGATGGTTCTGGAGTGAGAGAGAGAGACATTAAGACAGTTTGATTGCTTCTGTTTTCTGATTGGCAGCAGGATGAGGAAGCTGAGCCTGTAAAGACACCCTCATTGGCCGATTGTCCTCAGAGGCGACACAGCATTGAGACACATGACCTCGGCGATCAGCTCACTGACAAGCTAAAGCTCACAGACGAATTAACAGACAAGCTGACACAGGAGTTATTCCTAACAGACGAGCACAGACAGGAGCAAAACGATGAGTCGATGAACTCTAACTTCACTGAGAGTAAGAACACACACACACTCACTTTACTACAACATTTTTACAAAAGGACATTTCATATTTCGTTGAGATTGAAAACTCTTTTCTGTTTTCTCAGAACCAGCTGCTGAAGAGGACTGTGCTCAAACGTGGCGACGTCGTTTTATTATTCCCTCACCATTGCCGCTAGCAACACGTGGCTCGACGGAAAACCTATCATCGTCACCATTAGCAATGCGCCGTGGCCGTCAGGGGGTGGGTCTTTTGGAGCGCCGCGGCTCCGGGACGCTGCTATTGGACCATCTCTCTCAGCCCCGCCCCGGATTCCTGCCTCCGCTCTTCAACCAGCGGCCAATCACAGACCTGCGTGTCGCAAATCCTTCCTCCTGCGCTGCTAATGCTAACTCTGCTAACACTGCTAACTGCGCTAACTCTGCTAACCCCAAACGCGAGCTGAGGAAGAAGAAGTTGCTGCGGCGACACTCGATGCAGCCGGAGCAAATGAAACTGCTGTCGGTGTTTCAGCAGGTGCTCAGCGAGAATGAGGAGAAGTGAGGCATCGTGGGAAATTCAGTTCGCAGCCTGAAACAGACGTGACGCTTAAGACACATCGACCACTTTACTTGATATTATTTCATGAACCTGTGAAGCACTTGTCACTATTTAGGCAAAGTATAGATTTGTGACAATCTGCAAAACAATGTATACATATTTGTACTATTACCAGTAAAATATAGCACTGAGTAGTCATCTGTATAAGTCATTAAAAAGCTACATAATATAAATGAAACGTTGACCTAAGAAAATTATAACATTTTTGCAATATCGTACACCCAAGTCAAACCCAAAGGGGGTCTTAATTTATCTTCCTGATTTTTTCCTTTAAGAGTTTGCTGGCGACTGGATACTAACCCCGTAACTATGTATGTGTCTGAGGTGGGGTTAGTCTCAGGGCTGAAACACACACCACTGACAGACAACCATTCACTCTCACATTCATTCACTATGGGATTAAATAATAATAGAGTCTCCAGTTCCTTTATACATGCATGTCTTTGGACAATGGAAAGAAGAAGAGAGAACCCACAGTAATACAGGAAGGACATGCAATCTTTTTGAGACACATCTGGACCTGAGCCTTACTGCTGTTCTCTTTGCCGACAAATACTTTATATATTTGTTTCTGTATTTATTTATCTGTGACCTCTGTACTCCCCCTGTGGCTCGGAGGATGAACTGAGTCAGACTGAAGCCCAGTTTCGGCCCTGAGGTCGGACATGGTTCCTGATGTTTACACTGCGATATTTGCACCACTCATGTGACTCTAAGTACAACATTACACTGTTATTAGTGTGGTATATACTCCATCCTAATGAAATAAACCAGGACTAAAGTGGGTCTAAACTATAACAAAACCAGATCTAACCACGATTAAACAAGGATCCAGGACTAATCCCGGAGAACTAACCCAAGACCATAATTGGGACAAATCAAGGACTAACCCAGGAGTGGGCAAACTTTTTGACTCAAAGGCCACATGGGGTTTAATAATGTGCCAAGTGGGCCGGCTGATATTGTATCTTTGTAAACTGCAACCATTTCTACATGACCAGCCTTCGATCGGACCTCAGTGAACACATATGTCCATGTGAAGTTAACTGGTTACTGCAGGTTATAACGATGTCAGTGAGAAATTGGCAATATTTTATAATTTACGAAATATGAGAAAATGCTTGGCGGGCCGGATTAAAAAGCCCAAAGGGCCACATGTGGCCCCTGGGCCACAGTTTGCCCACTCCTGGACTAACCCAAGACTATAATAGAACTAAACCAGGACTATATTAGATCTAAATCATGATTAAGCATGGTCTTAAGCATAAGATTGTTTGGGTTTACAGCTGCTTCAGACCCAGTTTAGACCTGGTTTAGTCCTGGTTTATAGTTATTAACATAGTTTAGACCAGAGCCATAGAGAGTTCTGACAACGAAAGTCCAAAAAAGCTTGAATGATGCAGCTTCAAAAAGTTCCACATTAGCACAGTTCTCAATGCATTTGAAGGGCACTTTTAGCTTAAGCGGCTACTTCCGGAAACTATTGCGACTCCATTGCTGTTTAAGCCAAGTGCTGTCAGAACTCTGCTTTTCTATGGCTCTGGTGGTTTAGACCCAGTTCTGGTCCGATAGTGGTGGAAACTTGAAGATTATTTTTGTATTGTAGTGAATGTGGTGAATGTGATGTTTGTGTCTATGAAGTGAATTAAAAAGTTGTTTAATTATTTATTATTATTATTTATTTGGCACAAAGAGTTTTGGCTCCACTGCAGGAAATCAAACCCCTGACCTCATGGAATAACCACTTCACTTAATGCACTAACACTAAAAAGTCTATCAACAGATAATATACATTTTTGGTAAAAGTAGAAAGTTGGAACTCAAATAGAAAGATAAGCAATGAAGTTTTGAATATAGTATATACTTACTATATATATATCTATCTATCTATCGACCAATAGATAGATAGATATAGACAAGCAAAATTATTTGCCACTAGAATAAGAAAAATTGCACTTGATTTTCACTTGAATTACACCAAAACAAGTCAAATAATCTAGGCCTGATTTATGAATAAATCTTAACTAGTCTAAACTACTCAAATCAAGATGAATATTCTGAATTCTGAGTCATTTGACGTAATATAGATATTCCTTTTTCCAGTGACACATTTTAAACCTGCCATCTATAGATGTGCAAAATTATTAAATTGTAGTACCTGCCAATATATTGGGCCTTGGCGGCAAACAAGACTTGACAAGAACAAGAAGTGACCAAGAGAAATTGTTTATTAAAAACAGGAGCAGCTTTGGTCTGAATTAAACATGTCTTTAATGAATATGGATCAAATCACCCCGGTTTATACACAAAAGGACTACAAATATAGCCACTGCTTTGTACCGACAGGAGGTGGACTTCAAACATGGCGGCCACTCTCTGAATGGAAGCTGCTCTTTGTGCTGCATTTATAAACACTGTTAACTGGCATGGAAATGTCTACAAAGCTTTTCCAGTAGCTTTAAACGGCTGTTCACATTTATTTCTATTCCATTTTTATTTTTAAACAATAGTACCGTCTGTTTTTTATTAATAGATAGTACCCAGTAATCATGTTTTGGTACATTCTCACGCACCACTATCGGCCAATACCAGAATGTGATGTTAACCTGCAGCCTGCAGGCCTCTAATTGGTCAAGAAAGATGATAATTCTGGTCTCTCGTTGCTTGCATTCAATTTCAAAGGTGGAGTTTTACGTGCATATAGTAAACCAATCAGAGACCGATGAACAAGACAACGAAGTGTCGCACACAGCCTGTTGTCAACAAGGAAGTAACATTAGCAGAGCTTATGTATGCCATGGCCAACAAACCACACCCCGCTACAGACAAAAAACTTGTGAATGGTTTGTCTGCAATATTGCAGAGTGTCAAACTGGTCTTCACCTGTTTGCGTTTGAAAGACCTTACAGCAGTTTATCTTAATGAGGTAAGCCGAAAAGAGCTAGTGGAAAAGTGCCTTAATACATAGTCCTGGTTTAGTCCCGGTTCAGCCTGGCCTGCAGCTCCAGTGCAGTGATAGGAGGGCGGCCCTGGTCCAGAGGACAGCCCTCAGACAGAGAGTTGACTGGAGTTGGAGGAACGATGTCATCGTCCTCGTCGTCACGGCGACGGGTAAACAGGAAGTCCTTCACCAGGGGGAGGAGCTTCTTCCTGGACGCCACGATGTTTCCTGTTGTACAATGTACATATGTTATACACGAACTAGGGATGCGCGATAATATCGGTGACTGATAATGGCCAATTATGACATCATACAGATAATCCCAATAATTAAATTTTCACCGATAATATGGACTGATAATAATAATCCCCATTTTACTTTGATCAGGTGCCTTCTCTCTGTGCTTTTCCACCTGAAGCGCAGTGAGCGTTGCTCCGCCCCCACTGCAGCAGGCTGCTGAGGGCTGTCAGCCTCACACACAGAGCAGGGAACAGAGGAGAAATGCACTCATTTTCTATTTTGATGAAATATATTTTAACAAAACCTCTCTTTTCACATCATACTTCAAGTCATCTAAAACTTTAGTCTAATGAGAAAAATTAAAGAACAGAAACAGATGGCCTGCCACTGATTGGCTGGACTATTGGCTCTAGATAAGTCATTGGCTGAGGTGTGGTGTCCCGTCCACATTAAGGGGGTACTTTTTTGTAATGGTAAACCAACTGATTAGAGCTGACTAGATTCTAGTGGAAAAGGGGCATATTTCTCCTGAGAGCAGTGTCATCTAAAAGCTGCATTGGCTCATAGTGTGTGAGGCATCTTCCTGCACAAACTTTTTTTTCATCCAGAGTTGCTGATTTGAGATCACTTCACTCACAGCCTGTCTCATGCATTACAAAGCATTAGTAGCGAGCCAGGCGAGTGCTCAAACATGATCGTTTATTATCAGTCATAATGTTTTACGTTTATCGGTCTTCAGTAGAACTGAATCTATTGGTGAGTCTAAATACAGCTAGCTCACATAAGTCTTTTTGCTCTTATTACTTATGCTCACTAGATCATAGATTATATATAATTTCTTACTGTTTAAGAGGGTATAGTAGATGGATGGACTTCTCACAAATCTACAGGAAATTGTGTAAAACTAAGCTGAACAATTCTGCATCAACAGTGTGTGTCCTCTGGGTCTTGTGCATAACCCTATTCATCATTTTTATGAAAACATACAATGAGACAACAGGGTACTACAACATTAGGGAAGACGTGGTTGTTTAGTATCTGTCCTAATAACTCTATGGTCAATGGTCCACAAACTTTCTACCCTGCCAGACATCATGTACAGGATCTCTATACCATTTTTGTTGATATATTGCTCAGCATTGTTTATCAACGTTTGAGCTGGTTTTAGTAGTACCTTGGTGGAAGGCGGTGATGTGTGGATGGGGGCTGCTGATTGGTCGCAGGTCCAGGGTGGGGTTTTGGGCCTGTTCTAGATAAGAACTCACCTGAGAGAGAGAATATAGGTTAAAGCAGGACTCAACCAGGTCTAATCCAGGACCAAACCAGGACTAAACCAGCCTGCTTGGTAATTGGTGTGTGTCAGATTTACCTGCTCTCTGATTGGCTGGTTCAGGCTGAATACTCCAAGCTTTCTGATTGGTTTCTTGGTGTCGGTGAAAGAGATGGACATCAACAGTAGCAAATCAAATCCCATCATCTGACAGAAGGCCGAGAGTTCCGCCTCTAGCCCCACACACTCCAGGAAATCCTGCCAAAAAATGTCAACACCTCGAGTCATTTGTATATTTTTGTCCTTGAAAAGTCAGTCCCGTGCAGTTCTATACCCTACAGTACCTGTGTAGTGTAACAAAAAAATGTTGGGCAAATCAAAAAGATATCCATTTTGGGGGGCAATTTTTTTTAGTTGCTCAATTCTGACTTTTTTCCCCCAGAATTATGTTTTTTTTCCACGATACCAATATTTTAATTACCGGTTTGGCCAATGATTCATATACCGATATTTGACTAAAACGTAAGGAGGTGGAGCGGGAGTACCTTCAGAGGGAGGTAGATGACGCTGATGCCCAGGTTTAGATCTGGTCCAGAGACAGACTTCATATCCTTCATCAACATCTGCTCGGTGTTTAGACCTGAGACAGAATCAGGAATAATCAGGACTAATTTAGGCTAAACCAGGCCTAAACCAGATCTAAACCTGGACTGAACGAGGTCTAAACCAGGACTAAACCAGGTCTTACCACTGACGTCGAACTTGGCCTCCTGAAGCTCTGAGAACAGCTTAGATCTTTGTGGCAGGGCCTGGACTTTGGTTTCTATCTGCTGAACCACTTCCAAGTCTTTGGGAGTGACCTTTCCTGCCTCAGGCACCAAGTCCACGCAGTCCACCAGGATTGTCCCTGCAACAGCACAGAAAGTCCACCTAAAACCTTATCTTTTGCAAATTAATCAGATGGAATCAGTGAATGGTGCGTTCAGATGGAAATTAGCTTTTTAAGATATAATCTGATACAAACATCTCTATTTTTTCAGCATAATGTAATTGCATACTGTCTGTATACTGTATAAATAAAGTAGGCCTACATTGTCATACTCGACATCAAGGTGTATATCGGCGAAACGCCCCAATATATCTGCCACAACTGCTATGGCACCAATGGGCACCTTAATCAGACATTATGTGATTTCTTCTAGGTTTTTACATTGTTAACAAGCAATTAAGGGGCCCCGCCCCCAAACCATGACAAACATGGGAAGGGTCTATTTGATTTTTTATGTTTGTGGAAGATGTTTTTTGCCAAATTTTGCAAAATACCCTAAAACAACATTCTTCTTTCAGTCTATAGGGGGCGCTATAGAGGTAACTGACATCATATTGGTCAGATGTGTTCAGGGCCGGGGGGTAATTAGGTATTTCAGGTTTAGAGGCAAGTTAGAGGCTGTCAAATATACCTGAGGCTAGCTCACATAAAACGCAAAACATGATGTGATGAAATTATCAACAGGGCTAGCTATGGATAAGATCTCAAATTCATTTACTGAGTTGTCAGATTTAATAGCAAAATCCCAAACAACAGATGCTATACCACCCCAGTCTGTGTCCTGGGGTCATCCTCCTACCTCCACCCGACCACAGCTCATCAAACTGGGACTAGCTGAGTCAGATGTAGCCCTTTAAGAACAGCCATGATCCAGACAGACGCCCCTTCTATTAGAGCGAATTGTTTGCTTGAATAAGTTTAAAATGTTCAAGCCTCCAAAGCAAGTGACACAAATTAAACACACAAATTGTATGGTGTATCTGATCACGGGACGGACTGACCTCACAGCTGCTGTTCTTGTGTGTGAAAGCCTGGTTCATTACCGTAGAGCAGTGTAGCGACCTGTGTGTCCAAGAGGTGTGGCGCTCCCTGTAGGACCCTCTCTGCCACCAGCGTCGCACAGGACCCCACCATCTCCACAGTGACGGAACAGGAAGCGACTGTCTCCCCAGTGGAAGTGGAACAGGAAGTGGCCCGCTCCAGTCTGTGGTGATCAATGACCTCCACCACAGCCCCCTCCAGGTCGCTGTCAGAACTGCAGCACACACATAGACAAACTATAATGACGTGCAAACCATAGATGTATAATAAGATCAGGATGAGGTACAACCCCCCCCCCCTCCTGAGGACAGTTTTACTAGTGGATGCTCTGTGGCATAAAATCCCATGTGGGCCAGAAAGGATATTTCCCATAGACCTCAATACAAACAGAAAGGACTGGTGTTGGACAGTCCACGGGAAGATGTCACAAAGATATCAGATTTTATTCAGTGTTTCTGAACTCAACACAAGACTCTTTTAAAACTAGGCACATCTATCTAAATGAGACGGCAGCCTTTTGTCTGACACTACACAAGCCCACCCTTTTGCGTCAGTCCCAAAGTCTCTATGTCAAAGTGGTCTTTAGATTGAAAAGGTTTGAGAAACACTGCTATAGACCCTTTTTCTGTTTGGGAACATTCTAGAAAGTGTACCCGGAAATTAAACGAAAGTACGAATAAACATGGTGGTTTTGACAACGGACAACATATCAACTACATGTAGGTAATGCCAGAGCCTGGTGGGAAAATATAAAAAATAGGGGTGTAACAATATTGCAATATTGCGGCAGTAGTAAAATTGCCACAATATCGCTGTGGTCTTGTCGCGGAATTAAATGGTCTGTCTTGAGAGAAATGTAATAGTTTAAAGTCCAGCAGAGCATAGCATAGTAAACTACATAGTCCTCTGTTGAGCCAATGGGCACTCACACGGTCCACTCTAGTGTGAACAAACATGGCGGAATGAAGCCATAGCAGTGAAGTGAGCATGGATATGGAGAGAAAATGCAAAATTAGAATAGGTGACAGACAAACAACACACAATATGCCTTCGTTTAGCAGAAAGAAGCTAGCTTTAGTGAGCCGATCGGCAAATACCTACTTTGGGTCTTTGAATAATACAGATTTACCTGTGGCATATTTAAAACACACATCTGAAATGTATAAAAAGCTCCTAAATTAAATGATTATTATAGGATGATATTTAAGGGCTGTTCCATTTCTAAAGGGTATAATTGTAGTACTAGCACTTAACCATCCATATAGTGACAACGTTGTATGGTGAGATTTTGGATATCGTTACACCCCTAATGAGAAAGGTATCAACAGTTAGCTGTTTTAGTTGATGTAGGGTTTAGCGTTGTTAAAGGTTAAATAAGATTGGTACTAATCCAATAAATCCTAAAAACCTTACTCTGGTAGCATGTTGTGGTCCACCAGTGTAAGTCTCAGGTCTCTGTGCAATCCTCTCAGGTCCAGCTGGTCTTTGAACAGGAGCAGGTCTGGACTTAACCCAGTCTTCCCCAGGAGGAACACAGAGTCTGACCTCAGCACGAAATCCACCTCAGGGATGTTCATGAGAGGAACCACCAGGGCCTCCCCACTACAGGTCTGAAACACAGGGTTAACACAAAACTTTATACAATTTCTATGCATTATTTTTATCTTTGGTATACAGCCCCTATCCTGAACACTTTAATAAACATCAATAATCATTTCTGCTCTATTCATCAGCACATGCAGGTCTAAACCAGATCAGGACTAAATCAGTAGTACCTTGTGAAGGAAGTATGCGTAGACCAAAGCACAGACCATCGAGTCCATGTCACAGGCTTCATTCCCCAGAACCACGTGAACTGGACCGGAACCAGCCCCAGACTGAAACAAGAGGGGTTAAATCAGGACTTAAGAAAGACATCATCAGATCTAAGGTAATTGGGGATTGTAATGGACCAACAGGTAGACACAGGACACAAACTTGAAGAAAATGGCTTTTATTTAGCTAATTGAAATAAAGTAAAAATTATACAAATATTGCGCCCATAAAAGAGGTAAAAAAATATCCATGGTTAACTAAATCCAACTCCAAAAGTAACCAGACAGAACATCAAAACAACTAACCTCCCAAGGAACAAACAGTGAGGGTTGGCTGATCAGACCAGGACACACATGGGGGTAACAAAGACTATGAGACATTAGACAATAAAGTAAATCCAATTAAATATGGGGGTTATAATTAGTAAATTAACCAAAGAAATAATACTAGGAAATTCAAACCAAATATCTAACAAACTAACTGTATAAACAACTAAATAAATAGCAAATAACATAAACCTCCCCTCGAACATGGCTGCTGTGGTTCAGGCCCAGGCGGAGTCAGAGGTCACGCCCAGGTGAGTCAGAGGTTCACACCCATGCCAATCAGAATAATCAGAATCGCAATAATCATCACCTCAATGTCCTTTGGACTTTAGTGTGAACAGATAATTTATTATTTTTAGTACAAGTGTTATTTGCCCAGAGAAATAAATGTGCCATAAAAATGAGTTTCAGCCTACAATAAAATGTACTGTTGTGATTCCAGCATTTTTAGACCTTTTTTTTAAAACTCGTACACAATGTTTAATGATTATTGTGATAATATTGTTAATCGTAATTATTATGGCCAATTTGCCAAGATAATCGTGACTAAAATCAAATTCAACCCTAAATAAGGACTACACAAGGACTAAATAATGTATATTCAGGTTCAAAACAAAGCCTTAATTCAAGCCTACAGTGACAGCAAAAACGCACACATGCGCAGTAAGTCTTCATGGTCTAACTTCAGAATGGGCTAATGCTAACTAGCGTCAGAGTAATAAACAAACCGTGACACGGAAATCAACAAACAAACACACGCACGCGCACAAACATGCACTGAAGCCGGTGCGCGTGCTCTGGAACGCATGTCCCTTACAAGCACGGCCTCGCGACTGCTCCTCAGGAACTCCTCCATCTGCGTTAGCCTTTAGCCTAGCCTCAATTAGCCGTTAGCCACTACACGTGAGCCAGGGCTGTTTACTGCCGCTGTGCTTGAGGTCCTGAAGCCGCCTCGCGATGACAGCTGCTCGGGTCCAAGCACCGGCCCAGTGTCGGTCAGCTTCAGGGGCTTCAGCGGGGATTTGAGCACGGGTTAGAGCGTTAAACCCTGGTTAATGGTGAACCAGTAAGCTCCACGGGACACATAACTGTCAGCAGCCGCTCAGGGGGAAAGGTCAGCGGCGTGAACTCGTCACAGCGCCGCCGCATAGAGACAGAAAACCTGCAAGAAAATATTCAACATCAAAACTGTCCACAAACGAAGAAATGGCCATACAGACACACGAAGAAGTGGATAAAATAAAATATCTACATCCATAATATTTTATATTAATAAATATGGCTTCTATTTAGTAGCTATCCTCATGAGTGGACTTTTAAAAGTTTTAATGTTTCTTCTGTGATGGCAAAAATAAACTGAAATACATATTTTTAAAACCTGTATTACCAGAACCGAATGCCTTCAAACCGACCTAAATCATGGCATTTGCACAGTTGAAATAAATTCATAATCCCAAATATGCTAATTTGAGAGCATAATGTGGAAATCAAATCCAAAACATTTAAAAAAACAGCAAATTTGTGAACATTTTCTGAATTACAAAGCTGCAGATTCAGAGTAAAAAAAATGGCAGAAAATATCTTCAGATCCACAAGGGGACGCCAAAAACCAATCTAGAGAACACCCACTAGTCAGATGATCATGTGTGACTACATCTCCCAGCAGGCCACGCGACCCCTGTAGTGGTGGTGGGCGGGGCCGTACCTGTCCACACCTGAGCCAGCTCCAGGAAGAGACCGAGAGCACCAAAAAACACTGGACCAACATCTGGGACTAACGGACCAGAACCGCATTAGGATCGGACAGAACCGGACAGGGACCGCGCTCCGCCGCTGCGCACGAGCACGGGCACGGGCACTCGCCCGCGCACAGGAGCGAGCACGGAGGGTTTCCAGTAAAGTTCAGAAAAGCAGGAAGTTTGTCCAAAATGGTAAGTTAAGAAAAACCCGGTTTAAACCTCTCAAAGGTATGGCCAGTACTAGTTTAGACCTGTTTAGACCTCCTGGGATAGTCCTGGGTGTTCAGTCCTGGGTTAGTCATTCAGCTGGAGACTGTTCTGTTCCCTCAATAACAATACTCAAAAACAAAATGGGGAAAAAGTTGTAGGAAAAGTAAATATTAGTCTTTTTTTGTCCAAATACTACAAAAAGGTTAGGACTAGGCTATTATTATATTTCAGGATGACAATTTACATGTGTGTCCACTCACTGGCCACTTGGTACATAATAAAATGACCAGTGTGTGTAAGTGCCTTAGATATAAGTCCAAGTCCAGACCAGCAGTGAGCTTTAGAGTCTCAACCCCTACCTTCAGTAATCCAGTAGTTTTGGTCAAAACTAGAACTAAACCATGTCTAAACCAGTCACAATCCATGTCTAAATCAGAATAACTAGGACTAAATCAGGTCTAAATCAGGTCTGAGGTGAGGATTCCCTTCATTCCAGACTCCTGTAGGATCATGTCTAGGAGACGCCCACTGTTCGCCTTGACACGTTACAGGTGCCCGAGCAGTGGGTCAGAACCCCGGGGCGGGACATGTGGAGGTTTATGTGGGGTTTCACTCAATCTGTAAAAGTATAATGTCACTAATGTAAAGAACGTGCACGGAGAGAGTGCATGTGAATCCTGAGTTTGACTGATTCAACGATAACAGACTGTAAACAAATCTGCTGTGGCGCACCCCAGCTCTTTTGAATGTTGTTATCACACTTAAATGAGGCTTGAGACTTGATTATTGCACTTATGGCAGTTTTATAATGAATATGTGTATAAGCTATTACTTTGTGTTTGTGTTTACTGTTTTAGAAGATAAAGCTGGGTATATTTCTAGACTTTGAATGTTATCATCAACTGCGACCATTAATATTGCAATTTTGATTTGATTGTGCAGCCCTAGTAAGTACCACTGGCTGACTGATATTGTGTATAATATGTGTACTTGTATGTATTATAGGGCAGTAATCATGAATATTTTGTGTGCTTTTGTGTACTTTAGGGCAGTAAGTACCACTGGCAGACCGCGAACGTGAAGGTGAGTGGAGTGGATGACATGGTTCTTCTGTCAAAGATCAATGAAGACGCCATCACAGACAACCTCCGCAAGAGATACAACGATGACTACATCTTTGTATCCTTTAGACCTGGTTTAGATCTGGATTAGACCTGGTTTAGACCTGGTTAGGCCTGGTTAGGCCTGGTTTATGCTGTGTTCACACTGAATGAGAATTGTGAGTCAAACTCTTGTCATATGATTGAATGCTTGAAAATTTTAATCAACTGAAAATAAAATAACTTCATTAATTTTCAAAGGGCTACATCTGACTGAGCTAGTCCCAGTTTGATGAGCTGTATCCCCACGGCTGAGTCAGTTCATGCATTGTAGTTCAATGGCTCACTCTAGTGGGTCTTTGAAGCAGATAGCACCTGTTATAGTCAGCACTATTGATAATACCATAGACATACCTTTACATAGACTCACTAGACTAGAATCAGTTCATCACTTCATTCACATTCAGTGTGAATGTACCATAAGTCCCGGTTCAGTCCTGGTTTAGTCCGGGTTTAGTTCTGGTTTAGTCTTGTCTAGTCCTGGTCTAGTCCTTGACTCTCTCAGACCTACATTGGTCCGGTGTTGATCTCTGTGAACCCCTTCAAACAGCTGCCGTACTTCACTGACCGAGAAGTGGAGCTTTACCAGGGAGCCGTAAGTCCCTCTAAAACTGGTTTAGATCCAATCAGTCCAGACCTCTAAACTGGGTTCTCTGTTCCAGGCGCAGTATGAGAACCCTCCTCACATCTACGCTCTGGCCGATAACATGTACCGCAACATGATGATCGACACAGAGAACCACTGTGTTATCATCAGGTGAGAGCACGCTTTACAAGTGTGTACATGAGTGTATGGAGCTCACAGAAAGATAGCTCCAGAGAATTTACAGGATTTCTCAAACATGTGTGAATGAAGAAAAACACAACTCCAGGGATATTTATGATGAGGAAATAACTTTAAAAACTGACATAGAGAAATGGGTGTGTAGACCCCTCAGACATGTGTTCACTCACAGTAAAGATCCTATGTTTTAAAAAAGTGACCTCAGGACATTGTGAAAACAGGTAAAGACAATAATGTAAATTTAAATGAAAAATATTATTACTTTATTTTCAGTGGAGAAAGTGGAGCTGGAAAAACTGTTGCTGCTAAATTCATCATGAGCTACATCTCTAAAGTGTCCGGAGGAGGAGAGCGAGTCAAGGTCTGTGTCCAATAGTTTTAGATCCTCCAAGAAACTGTTTAGATCCCTGGATCTGGTTTAGTCCTGGGTTAGTCCTGGGTTAGTCCTGGGTTAGTCCTGGGTTAGTCCTGGGTTAGTCCTGGCTTAGTCCTGGCTTAGTCCTGGCTTAGTCCTGGCTTAGTCCTGGCTTAGTCTTGGGTTAATCTTGGTTTATACTGTACATGGTTTAGGCCTGGTTTAGACATGGTTTAGTCCTGATTTGCTTCAAGAACCAGTTCTAATCTCTAAACCTTATTTGTGTGTGTTTTTGTGCAGCATGTAAAAGACATAATTCTTCAGTCCAACCCGCTGCTGGAGGCTTTTGGAAACGCCAAAACTGTTCGCAACAACAACTCTAGCCGCTTTGTGAGTACTACTATGGGCCTGAAGCAGGGTTAGTCTCAGGGGCAGATGTAGGTAGAGTAACCAATAATTTTACTTAAGTAAGCGTATTATGTCGTAAAATAATATTACTCGAGTGAAGGTAAAAAGTTCTCATCCAGATAATTACTTAAGCAAGAGTAAAAAGTACTGAATAAGTAATTGTTTGAACATAATGTCAGATGTATTTTTAATTTTCTTGTAATCAGACTGACGAAAGTATGTAATGAGAAAATTCTTAAAAAATAAAATCAAATAAGAAAGCCTACAAAAAATAAACGATTTAACGAATTAGACACAAAAACTACATTTCCAACCCTTCTCACTTTTTCACAACATAAAGCTAGATACAGAGGTGGGTAGATGCTCTTGTTAAAGTTACAGAACTATACTCAAGTAAGAATAGTGTTACTTCTAAATAATATTGTGAAAGTAAAACATATGGTGCATTAATACAAGTACAATTTATTTAAAAAGTTACTCACGTAAATGTAACTCATTACAAAGACCAGGTACTTTTCAAATTATTTGATACCAGAACAACACTTTTTTTCAATACTTAAGATGTAATGATCATCTTCATTACTACCTACCTCTGGGATTTCGGAATGAATATGTGAGAATCATCAAGTTACATCCACACTGCCATCTAGTGTATAAACCAAGCCTCTTCTCTGAGTATGTTTGTCAAAATGTGTTCAGGGGAAGTACTTTGAGATCCAGTTTAGTCGCGGTGGAGCCCCAGATGGAGGAAAGATCTCCAACTTCCTTTTGGAGAAGAGTAGAGTGGTGTCTCAAAACTCTGGAGAGAGGAGCTTCCACATCTACTACCAGGTATTTACTGGATAGACCCTTTAAAAAAAAAAAAAAAGGTTATTCTGTACACACTTAGCAGCAGTTAACTACAGAAAATGTAATATTTAAAGTAATAATTTAAAATATTAAATATTTAAATAATTTTAATAATTTAAACTGCAATAATTGATTTTCTTTTTTTTTCGTGATTTTTGTTTGATCCTCTATTAAAATAAACGGAAAATACGGGTTTCCTCATCTTCAAAGATACAGCAGTAAAATCAACAAAAGATTTTGACTATTTGAGGAAGTCTTTGATAATGAAAGAAATAATTAATGGCACTAAATCCAACAAACGTATAAACAGGGAAATGTATATCCTGCAGAATAGGGCTGCACAATATATTGCAAAAATGTTATTGCTATACCCGTATCCTAAAAATCTAAATATATATAATAATGCGGTCTTAAATCTGACATTGATTGACACTGCTAAATCATTTTTTCCTAATAGACCCTTGAATGAAAATGCAACAAAAAGAATATTATAAGAAGTCAAAGTTTAGTCATGATTTTCTGCCTTGTTTTAGTCCTGGTTTGGTCTTGAGTTTTATAACTAGTTAATAAAGGAACTGCTATTTACTGATCTGATCTTGCATCAAAATGTCTCAAATATAGCTCAATATTCAACATGGTTATCAGATATCTAAGCTCCACTGGTAGGGTTAGCATCAGGGAAGAGTGTGCTCTACCTGATCCGGTTCTTTTATACATCTATGCTATGACCAGGGCTTGACGTTGACTTTTCTGCTCATTGACCACTGTGGTTGTCAAAGGATATAGCCACTAAAAGGTTTTTCTAGCCACAGATTACTTGTTTTTCATGAAATGTTGGGGCTTTTAAACCACATGAGCCAATATCCTATTCACAATAGAATATAGATGGCATAACAAATGTTTAAATTGAGAAATTTTAAACTTTATGCACAAAATGCATTTCAAATTGAACCCTGTGTGACCCCGGACCTCTGATAGTTGCTGGAGGGCGCTACCCCTGAGCAGAGGGAGAACCTGGGCGTGACTTCTCCGGATTATTACGCCTACCTGAACCAGTCCGGCACCTACACCGTGGACGACGTCAGCGACAAGAAGGACTTCAAAGAGACTATGGTAACCAATACTGATATTTCAATTACCAGTTTCTCTGATATGGATTCTTTCTTATGTTTCTTATGTTTTATATAAAGTAAAATCATCATATAAATAACTGCTTCGAAATGTATTTATTAATCCATAAATGAAACTAAACTACTGAATATAAAATCTACTGAATATATAAATGACTGCAGTTTGATTTTAAAACAGTAGAAGTTGAATATTATTATATCGGCGAAAACAGCGTGTCGCCGATATTATGGAATCACGTCGGTGTTCGTCCGCGTCCGCGTCCGCAGATCCTAGCTGTGAACGTGATAACTCAAAAACGAATTGCCGGATCA